>CP092872.1:1251413-1295808 GCA_030710605.1 Cordylochernes scorpioides
CAACAATGTGAGTTAAGTCTGGAAGAAGTTTTTGTCATATTTTTAACCAAGAATAATTAACCTGATACTAGGCAAAAATAGCTATTTTACAGTCAGAAAATGATTATGGCAATATTGCTGTATCATGTTTGATTGTCAGAAACAAAATTCTTTCGGGGAATATTCGCTAAAACAGACCACGGGCGAAGCCAGAACATCATTTTCAGTAGACAGGAACAATATTCTAACAGCAAAACATTCACTCCAGCAGAAGACGGACGAAGCCAGGTGTCATCTCTATATATATAAAACAAAAGTTCAAAGTCAACTTTCAGACCCTCTCTCTCTTCAATTGAAACTATAAATTATAAATTTAACAAGATGTTTAGATGAATAAGCAGTTTAAAATACAGCATACTGTATATACATACTGTAATATAATTATATTTTAACTCAGCCACACAGTACTGTACATAGAAGGTAAACAACCTACGCTATCTATCAACAACCTGTAAGTAATATAATACAACCAACATCTTGTAATACGTTTGTTAATAACGTAAACAAAGATTTTACATATACAATATATAGGAAATTACACTAAATATCAGATTTACATATTCTGTGATGGAATGAAAGGAATTTGACCTCAGAATTTGAAAATATTCAAACATCAGACTTATTTTGGAGTCAGAAAATGTGATGGTAATATTGCTGCTGCATCATGATCGAAGCAATATAATGTTTTCTTACAATAACATCAGAGCCCATTCTACGGACAGGTCTAGAACGCCAGCCCGTTCTAAGTTTTATTGTAGCTTTGTCTTAGTAAAGCTGAAATAAAGTAAGCGTGAGGGTATATGTTTCATTAACATATCTACTTAAAGTAAATATTGTGAAATCGGATTACCAGGAAATAATGTTTCACTAGGTTTTATCTTTAACTAGCCGAATGACCCAGGTTTCACCCGATTAAATGTTTTTATTCAAATACTATTCGTTACAATTATTAATTGGCGCCGTGGATGTCACTCTTGTGAAACGTCCCGCTCCAAACTTTGTGTCTGAGAAGCGATATTTTTATAGAAAGATGATCTGGCTTTGTATCTTCTGCTCGAATGAATGTTTTTCTGTTAGAATTTTGTTCTTGCATACTAAAAATGAACTGGCTTTACCCGTGGTCTCTGCTTTTTGAAAATGTTCCCGTTATAATTTTGTATCTGATAATCAAACATGATACAGCAATATTGTCATGATCATTTTCTGAATAAAATACAGCTATTTTTGTCCAGAACCTTTCAATTTCAAATTTTCTTGGCTAAAAATCCGACAAATATCTCTTCCATATTATTCTCTATGTCCTGTTAAAACACGTTTTACATGTACATTAGGTCAGCTGATATTACCTCCCATTTTCACCGCTAGAGGCGCTGCTTGCGAGCGAAAGGGCAAATTCGCAACGCAATTTGCAAATAACTCGAAAAATATTCGGGATAGAGACCTGAGATTTTCACTATAAGTTTTTCCAGGTTCTACTATATATATACTGTTAAAATTTCAGTCAGATTAGTTACGTATTGTGGACGTGTATAGCCGACATAGGAACAAACACGCATACATACATACATACATACATACACTGACTTTTATATATATAGGGATTAAAAAGGCATATATTGGATCAAAACATCATTTATTTTAACAATATTTCAGTTGGCTGAACGCCAACCTTTATCAAGGTGTTATAACATTTTAAAACTTAAAAAAAAAAAAAAAAAAGGTTTATCTATTTTCACAATATATGTAATGACATTTGAAACTACACCCTATGTTTTATACAAGTCTTAGAGTTTTATAAAGATTTTACTGTTTCAGCATTATTCCAACTTGCTCACTCACGATGTTACTGTTCAATTATTTGGAATATTTTGTAGAGAGATTTCATATTTTAAATAAAATGGAACAAGGGCCTACATTTGATTAAAATATATATAACTGACCGAATGAACAGGGCTGGCAACGTTCAGGTTTTATCCGAGTCGATTTTCACCTGATGATGTGGCATATCCCTATATAGAGAAAAGTCAGTGTTTGTATGTATGTTTGTCGGCTATACACGTCCACAATACATAACTAATCTGACTAAATATGGTCTCCATCCCGAATATTCTTCGAGTTATTTGCAAATTTGCCCTTTCGCGCGCAAGCAGCGCCTCTAGCGGTGAAGAAGGGAGGTAATATCAGTTGACCTAATGTACACGTAAAACGTGTTTTAACAGGACATAGATAAAAATCTGGAAGATATATTTGTCTCATTTTTAGGTAAGAAAAATTGAAATTGACAGATTCTGGGCAAAAATAGTTGTTTTTTAGTCAGAAAATGATGATGACAATATTGCTGTATCATGTTTGATTATCAGATACAAAATTATATCGGGAAAAATTCCAAAAAGCAGAGACCACTGGTAAAGCCAGTTCAATTTTATTATGCAGGAACAAAATTCTAACAGAAAAATATTCATTCGAGCAGAAGACACAACCCCAGATCATCTCTCTATAAAAATATCGCTTCTCAGACACACAAAAAAAATAAAAAAAAATGACCTCATGACCAGTTTAAAATGCATACTTTCTCAGACACAAAGTTTGATGTAAATAATATGCCACCGATTGTAATTAAATCGACGATCGGACCAACCGGCGAGAAACTATGTATAATCGAAGCCTCCTTAATAACGAAGATCCTAGACAAATGTGGAATCGAGTATAAACTTGAGGAAACGGTTCAATCAAAGAAGAGAACTCGCGGCTCCCAGGATGACTCAAGATCGCCAACTAGGAGCGAGCGTAATCTGAAGACGCCTAGAATGGACATCGACGAACAAAGTCCCGCCACTGGAGTTTCCCAACAAATGAACACAGCTCACCCACCGCAAGACGATGAAGAAAATAACGACAACGATGGCCCATGGACCACAGTCACTAACGTGAAAAAACCGAGAATTCCTCCTGTTATTGCAGAAAATGTAGCAGATTGGAAGCTTCTTTGCCAAGAACTAAAAGACTTGTGCACGGAACCATTCCAAGTCACGATTTCTGGCAAAACGCACATAATTAAATCGAAAAACATAGGCGACTTCAAAAAAATCAGGGAGTATGTACAGAAAAATAATGGAGGATATTCCTACAGACTACAGGAGGAAAAACCACTGAAAGTGGTATTGAAGGGGGTAACAACATCCTTCAAAGAAAAAGACGTCGTAACTGAACTGGTCTCAATGGGCTTCACTGAGGTCATTGTCAAAAGACTCCATAGACAATCGACCAAAGTACCGATGAATATAGTCCTAGTAGAGCTACAGAAAAATGAACAAAATAAACGAATCTATGGAATAACCGAAATACTTTACGAAAAAATAGTCGTGGAATCATTCAGGACTACAAAACGAGTGACCCAATGCTTTAACTGCCAGGGTTTTGGGCATGGCCAGCTAAACTGCTTTTTGAAGCCCAAATGCGTCAAGTGTGCTGAAGAACACCATTCGAAGGATTGTCCAAGAAAGTCGAAACAGCTCCCACCAAAGTGCGCTAACTGTGGAGAGGCGCACACAGCCAATTACCGCGGATGCCCAAATTTTCCGAAGCCACAACAACAGCAGCTAAAGTCTCCCACACAAAACTCCTCTAACGCCATATCTCAAGCAAGCTCCACTAAAACAGAAGAAGCAACTGTTGAAAAACAAAAGGCAAGTTACGCTGAAACTGCAAAAAAGAAAACTACTCGTTCTGACACCAGGGAACTGTGCGAAAAGTTATTAGAAATTATCAAAACTTACTTACAATGAAAGGCAAATTACCTATAAACCACTATAGGAGCCCCATTCAATCTTTCAAACAAAATTCTCAAAGAAGATCTCAACCAGCCTAATATAGAAGAGATTTATCAAGACTCTGCGACAAGACTATTCTCGCAATATCAAAAATCATCAAATCCAACTATACAAGAAATTGTTCAAAATCAAGGTGACCTCAGCCACCGAATCCGACGACCTGGACCCAATGGCTAGCTGACAGCCAAACACCCAACAACTGCCCTCCTGTAAGGTTCCAGAAGCCACTCCAGCATTACAACTCGCCATGTGTAAATAATCTGGACAAGGTGACTCGCGAGCTGTGCTCGAATGTAACACCTGCAAATTGAGATGAAATAAATAAATACACAAAGTTTGGAGCGGGACGTTCCACAAGAATGACATCCACGGCGCCAATTTATAATTGTATCGAATAGTATTTGAATAAAAACATTTAATCGGGTAAAACCCGGGCGTTGCCCGGGTCATTCAGCTAGTACAGTATGTAAATACAAGGTGGCCGGCCGGATTTACTGAACGTACTTCGACATGGTGGCTGAATCGACTGGAGGTACGTCACATTCCAATCCGGTAAATATTGACCAAATTTATTCATTTTGAGTCAAAATGCGATCCATCAATTAAGATTATATCGATTTATTGCACAGTAAATTTAATTTACATTTTTTTTGTAGATTTACTGTACAATAAATTGATAAAAAGGGAGCAATCTCTCTAAATATTTTGAAAACTTTTTTTCTTTACAGATCCAGGTGTACGCCCTTTTATATAATCCAAATTTAATCAGTTTTATTTGTAAAGCTCAAAACCTCAATTTATATTGGAAATTTTGGAGTTAAACATCTTCGCTGAATAGTTGTTCTATTTTTCTTTAAATTGAATTCACAAAAATAAATTTACATCAATTTTTTGAGTCAAAAGGCACCAATTAAGTTTATATAAAAATATTTTTATAAATTTGAGTTTTACATAAATTTGTTTATTTATATTGGTAGATAGTATAGAAATAATACAAACATAATAAGCTAGATGAGATTTATAATTACTTTGACACAAAAAAAAAATCATCAAAATTAGAAAAATTTAACCAAAAATGATATTACTTTTTAATTAACTATGGCTAGGCAAACTAAAGATAGTATTGCAACTTTAAAAGAAATAAATAAACAAGGTAAAGTTAAACCTGTCTATAGCGGCCCCTCTTGGGACTCTTCAAAATAGGGTGCTATAGACAGGTCACTTTCAATGTAAATCGCATCGTACTACGTATTTAAAATCGGGCGCTATAGAGAGGGAGGCGCTATTTGGAGGGGGCGCTATAGACAGGCTTAACTGTGTATTAGAACTAATGACAAAAACATTTTAAAAATGTGATGGACCTAAAATTTGAAGGAATTCAAAAAGAATTTATTAAAACCAACATATGCTCAAGGAGCTTGCAGAGAAACACCCCGGGATTACATAGAGAAACAACAAGATTTACACAAGGAGTTCAAAATTGTGGCAACAACAAAAAAAGTCGGTGGAGGTAACACCCTCGATTCCCGACAGCCATGAACCGGGATTGAATCCCGCGTTAACATTTTGTTTAATATGTGAATAACCTTCACATGTGTTATTCACTGTTTCAATTATCATAAACTAGGTTGCTCTTGTTGAGCGGTACCTAATAAAGCGAAAAAAAAAAAAAAAAAAAGAATTGTAGCAACTCCTATAAATAAGGAAGTTAACACAGAAATATATCAAACTATTTAAAGCAAAGTTAAGAAACTTAGGGACGAGAGGATTAACAAAATTATAAATGCTAGGAGATCGGTTATTATAAAGATGCGTACAGACATGGAATCTCTAAAGGATGGGTTACGTAGAGCCGAGGAAGTATTGGCAAAATGTTTATTCCCAAACCTAGAGAGCCTAGAGTAATAGTTAAAATTGTTTTTTTTTTTTTGCTTCCCTAGTTCAAATGGTACAGGTCATGATAATCATGGCGCTACCCACCAGATAGGCGACTGCTTTTACTCTAAGTACACCACATGTCTACATATATGAAAAGCAGTTCGACTTTTCACTTACAAATGTGCCCGAGCCCCGTTTGGTTACTTGCACTCGGTGGTTGGGTTGGACTTTTACAAGAATCGGGCCCATTGGAGCATTTTTTTATTTTATTTTTTTTATCAGAAAAAAAATGCCCAATGCGGGAATCGAACCCCGGGTCGTAGCGGTCAAAAACGAACGACCATCCTTCTACCGACCTTTCAGTATAAAATACTGTTTCAAGTTGAATAATATCCGTTACAATGATTTATTGTGTCCCTGCTTCGCCCGAGTTCTCCCTGAGTGGAGGTTTGTCCAATGAAATAAATATTTGTTAATGTTTCAACAAATATTATTTGTTATTATTATATTTTAAGATGTCAAAGTAAAATAAATTGGAAATAAAATTTAAAACGACACTCAACATGATGATAGTAATAATGATACAATCATTGGAATCATCAAAACTACTGTTAAGATATGTTTAATGATATAATACATCGCAATACATATACCGTTTGTGTTAAAACAATATGTTTAATGATAAAATACATCGTTATACATATACCGTTTGTGTTAAAACAATATGTTTAATGATATAATACATCGCAATACATATACCGTTTGTGTTAAAACAATATGTTTAATGATATAATACATTGTAATACATATACCGTTTGTGTTAAAACAATATGTTTAATGATAAAATACATCGTTATACATATACCGTTTGTGTTAAAACAATATGTTTAATGATATAATACATCGCAATACATATACCGTTTGTGTTAAAACAATATTCACCCGGCAAATATCCATTCTGGAAGGAGCTGTGAGTCATTCAGTTCGTATTTAACAGTCATTTTATAACTCCTAGAATATGCAAAAATAGTTTGTTATTTATTTAATTTTAGGCTTTGAATGACTTTTTGTGTTCTATTCAACTATATATTTATAATTGTATGTAATTCTGCTGTCCTCAAAGCTTGTGTCCATAATTCATCTAAAATACCAATTCCAAGCATCAGTATCACTATAAAAGGAAGTTCCAAAAATGCAATATAACAGCGGTATGGTAGATTAAACTGGCGAAACCGCTGGGAGGGTTCACCACTGATGAGCCAGGCTCTCCCTTTAATTTTTCCATTACAGTAAGGACAGTAGAAAATGTTTTATTTTTAAAAAAGAATCTTATGCGTCTATAATAGTTTCGAATTTTGATATTCAACTATAATAATAAAAGTTGCCCTTTCTTTCAAAACAGACGTGAAACCTAAGCCCCATCTATTGACTGTTTACACAAACTGGCGGACTTGGGTCGGTGACAAAGCCACACTTTTACATAGAAATATTTTATATTATTTTGTAGATCAATTTCCTTTCGGCAAAATTCCTATATCTATTAACTATATGCTTGAAAAATTTTACAATAGTTTTCCGTAGTATTATTTGTAAATATTGGAAACACCAATTTAATTTTCAAATAATAGATTCAGTAATTTTAGTATTTATTCCATGAAATTTCAAGTTTCTCATGGATTATAAAGATGATGATGAAATCATTAAATTCGTTATTATTAGATATCATCATGGAATCATGAAGAATTTTGATAAGTCACAATTTGGATAATCTACTTATATAATTGCCTTATTCTGTCTGTGTGAAGTTCACGGATAGATTTTGGTCAGAATGGATAAAATAAAAAAAGTGTCAAGGGATGGGAATCGAACCCACGACCTTCCGCTAACCGGGCAGATGCCATGACCACTAGGCTACCCTGGACATATTTTTCCGTTCATAAAGTTAATATATGATGCCAATATATATAATAATTGTATAAATGAATGCAAGACAAAATCACCACGAATGTTTCTTTTTTTTTTAAGGCAATTTCTTTTTAAGGCAATTATAATTGTAACGAATAGTATTTGAATTAAAACGTTTTTAAAATATATACGCACTCGGGTAAAACCCGGGCGTTGCCCGGGCCATTCGGCTAGTAGATTATAAAAACAAGGTAAATAAAACCAAATCCAAATAAATAAATAGTGTGTGACGTTTCGGTAACAGCGTTGTTACCATCTTCAGACAAAAGTACTGAGTCCTATTCAGTACTTCATTCATTCAGTACTTTTGTCTGAAGATGGTAACAACGCTGTGACCGAAACGTCACACACTATTTATTTATTTGGATTTGGTCTTATTATCTTGTGTTTATGAAGAATTTTTAAAATACAAGGTATGTCCCATAAGTTCCCGGACTGGGTCCATAAAAAAATAAATAAATGAAAAATGTAAATGAATTTGACTGTTTATTATAGAAAAAAATATCTGGCTACACGGTGGTACCAATATCGAGGCGGTACGTGCACGCGCCCCAAAGTTATTCTAATTTATTTAAAGGTTACACATAGCGCTGCGGCGATTTTACGATGGAACGAAAATTGAAGCAGAGGATTTGCATAGAATTTTGTGTGAAACTTCAAATATCAGCAACCGAAACTTTTTAAATGCTTAATAAAGCATTCCCCAAAGAGAACAACTGTTTTTGAATGGCATTCTAGATTTAAAGCTGGCAGAATTTCCATTGAAGATGATCTTCGTCAAGGACGCCCAAAAATTTCAAAGGACTGATGAAAATGTGCAAAAAATCACCGATTTGATAAAAGAAAATCCTCGAACCACTTTGCTGGAGCTAGAGCAAGACACAGGCATCTCTAAAACAACGATTGGAAGGATCGTAACCAAATCAAAAAGACTCCTGCAAAATTCATCCCAAGATTCCTCACTAATGAGCAAAAACTGTGTCGGCTTGCAACCTGTGAGGACATGTTGGAAATGACAAGAACGGATCCGGAATTGAAAGACAAGATAATCACAGGCTACGAGACATGGGTCTATGGCTATGATCCTGAAATCAAGCATCAATCTGCCGAGTGGAGTTGTCAGGGTGAGCTTAGACCCAAAAAATCCAGATTATTGAAATCCAGAAACAAGGTGTTGCTGGTCGCTTTTTTGGATAAAAAGGGCATTTTTCATCACGAGTATCTTCCTGCAGGCCAAACAGTTATCAAGGATATGTATTTGGGCATTCTTCGCCGTCTAAGAGAAGCGATTCGAAAAAAAAGGCCAGAAAAATGGACTAATGGTGGCTGGATCCTACACCATGACAATGCTCGCCCTCACACAGCGCACTTGATGACTAGATTTTTGGCGAAAAACGGGACACAAATCCTACTTCAACCACCCTATTTCCCAGACATCGCACCAAATGACTTTTTCCTGTTCCCCAAACTTAAAGCAGTTCTAAAAGGAAGACATTTTGACACCAGGGATGACATAATAGAAAAATCGCCGTTAGCATTGAAGAGCATTCCAAAAGAGGCTTATAAAAACTGTTTCGACAATTGGGAGAAACGATGGCGCTGGTGCGTTGAAGCAAGGGGGGATTACTTTGAAAAGTTTTAATAAAAAAATTTAAAAAAAAATCTTACCTTTTTTTTTATGGACCCAGTCCGGGAACTTATGGGACATACCTTGTATGTCCGAGTTCTGCTGGAATGGATGTTTCCCCAAAATTATAGTTTCAAAAACGTCAATTATTTCTATATAGAATTATAATTCCTATCTAGCTAAATGACACAAGGCAATCCCCGGGATTTGCTCGAGTGTATCCAAGTGTATAGGTAGGAAATTACATGTTTAAAATCAAATAAAATGCTTAAAATAATTTATTATGACCCGGCTTCGCCCGTGTTCTCCCCGAGTAAATGTTGCCCAATAAATAATGCTTCAACAAATCTTTCTCCATTTTTATTTCCCACTTTCATAGGTTTCTCCGTCTTGTAACCCCAAGGAGAATCCTCTGTAAGACCTGTGTGTCTTAATAAAGGCTTTTGTGCGTGTGTGTGTGAATAATGCTTCAACAAATATTATTTATTATTATTGTATCTTATTATCCCTCTAAAGTGAAATGATTAAAAAAATACAATTTGAAATGGAACACAAAATGATAATAATAAATAATATTAACAAAAATCAATTGGAATCTTCATGACCACTAATGTGATGTAATAATTTACATTTGTTATAGCAAAATACGCATGGCAAACATGAACTAGGGGAGAAGCCGGGTCATGTAGAGTCAGTATATAATAATTTTACAACTCCAAAATATGAAAAAAATGTTTGTTTTTGTTTAATTTATTCTTTGAATAGCTTATATGTTAATATATGTTTATATTCAGCTACCTACATTCAAAATTTCTCAATCTTTTTTTTTTTTTGCTTATCCCTAGTACACGTGGTACAGACCATGATAATCATGGTGGGTAGAAGGTTACCGTAAGTGCACCACATGTCTACACACGTGAAAAGCAATTCGACTTTGCACTTACAGTGTAAAAGTAGTAAAAATGGCAAGAGTAACAGATATCGATTTACCTTGACAATAATGGATTCAGTAGGAAGTGGATTCTAAATCCGCGAATAATGTTTAACAAATGTTTGTTAGGTTAACTTTCACTCTGGTGAAACAAACGGGGCGAAGCCGGGTATATTGGCTAGAATATAAATAATAAACAAACCGGCTTCCGAGGATGAATTTCTCGTCTATTTATCTCAAGCTTTCGGGTATCACACCCCTTCTACAGGAGTATGCGACTGTGTCATATATTCCTGTAATTCCTAATTAATGTTAAATTAGGCAACAATGTTATAACCCCAGCGGGAAATAATAGCAATACTAAAAATTACATTCAGTTTATAATTGATGTTTTTTATAGGTTTTTAATGTCGAAGTCGCAGTACTATAAAAACAGCTTATTCAATCACAATTTTTAGAATTATATTCAATATATATATGTAATATTGTGTTGAGATCCTGTCGACTCTCTGTAATAATGTGTTGGGGTTTGGTAAGCCTGTTGTAGAACCTCGTCGACTCTCGCTATAAGTTGTGGCAACCGAGGGTCAAACCTGTAGTAACCGCGAGGGACAGTCAGGGGTGGAGAGTTTTCCAGTGCCTCTCTGCACCTTGTAGGACCTTTAACAGTTCTCACAAAGTACAGGCAGTCGTGGTCGAGGCAGAGTGGAAAAGCTGGGAATGTCCACACACACAAAACGAAGCGACACAGTTGAAAGAAAGTTCCTTGAATAGATAAAAAGTCGAGCCAAAAGCAAAGATGGAGATCGAGAAGGTTTCTTACTGTTTTACATGATCGATGAGTTGGTCCCTGGAGACAACCGGCAAGGGGTGACGCTGACCGCAAGACTCACTGGAAACTGACTGCTGTTGCTAAGGCCGGTCTTATTTATACTACCTCTCCGACAAAGAGAATTGCATCACGGCACGTGTCGCTGCTACTCGAGACACGGCACGTGTCGCTGTTATTCGAGTCTGGCGCCTACCTGTCGGCTAACAATCTATCTTTAGAAGTTACTTTGTGATCTCTCAATCTTGCTCTTAACTTGGCTTTTAATCTATTATATAGTTTTATTTATTTATCCTCAGTACATTACATTTGGTGATGCAAGGAGACATGTCAATTATGCATATAATTAGTTATAGTTTATAATTAGTTCTATATACAACATGACAATCTTGTTATATGTATTACATAATATAGGGTTATTGGTTTAAATTATCATAGATGGGCCCCGGGAGTGAAAGGGTTTATCCGGGTTTAAGCGGGTAAAGCCTCTCTAACACAGGTAAGTAATTAGAATTTATTTTAATTAATTAAAACTGTGAGGGTAAAGGGCTATAACAAGATGTATATTTGGCTATATTTGAAAATTATAAAAATAAAACTTATGTTTAATTTAAAAGTTATGATATTCATTATAAAAGAGAACTGTAGATAAAACCTTTGTTTGCTAAAAATGATGATGATAAAAAATGATGTTCTAAAAGATTGTTGGCGGGCGTTGGAAAGGGTTAGGGGTTGAAGAATATGCAATTGTAAGTGTTGCACAGACAATCAAATACTGAGATCCAGGTGCAAAGCGAGGATATAGACTTGTGCGTCTTCCTTGGCAATGTTTCACCTGTGATCCTGTATAAGGTTACAGTGCTTTGACACAATTGTAGGGTTATTGGGTTGAAAAGTTGTTGAAGAAAAGACTTAATATGATTGAAAGGGATGGTAGAGCCATGCGATACGTAGAATTGTTGTAGCGACAGTAGGTGGTCTGACTTGACTTGAAATCAACGGTTGATTGTGGTCCGCTAGAGCTGAAAAAAAATTGAAAGTTGGAAAAAAGTGAACGCTTTGTGCATGCGTTGGTGATGTGTTCTGCGGATGATTGAAATAAACTTTTGAAACGTGTTCAGACCAAAAGTCGAGACTTGTACTTCTGGGGAACGGTGTTTTCAAAGAGTTTGTTGAATTACGAAATCAAAAGAAAAATTGTCAAGCAGTACTGTCGTTTCTCTACGTTGATGTGAAGCAATGGCGGAGAGAAAGATAGTAGTGTAAAGTACACTGAAGTGGTTAGAGAAATAGATTGTTGTAAACGATTGTTGTATACGCCCGATAGTTGATGATAAACATTGTCATATAATAAAGTTATTTAAACAAAAATATAGTGAATAAAAAGATAGAAATATGATTGCGGATAACAACAGTATAAGGGGATAAAATCAAACATGTAATATACAAAAGACATAATAATGAATTAGCACAATATAAAAGATATAATAATTAGAATTAGTAATATATAAAAGATATAATAATGAATTAAAAATGATTATTGAAAGAATTAAATGTTTTGCCATACTAAAATAATATCATGAAGAATAAAATTGTTACAATAAAGTTGTTAAAATAATGTTGGAATAAAAATTTGATTATAATTGAAAAGTAAAAAAAAAAAAAATAAAATAAAAATAATTATTCAAGATTTTATACAAAAAAATATAATATAATTAAAGGTTATTAATGATTATATAAATGTTAAGTAGTAACAAATGGAGCAAAAAATGTCTCTTTTGAAGAAAAGTTAAAAGAAAACAAAAATTATTCGTTCCTGAAAAAAAGTACTTACACACAATGTCTATGTGTAGGTGCAATATTATTAATGTCTTTATTTCGACCTATGGGGAGGCAATGTGGCCCTATGTCGCTTTGGTCTGATCTGAGAAGTTGGTCTATGCCAGATCTTCCCGATTATATTATGTGAGACCAGACGGGGAGCGATCTTGATCCCTAAAAATGATGTGGTGTAGTGGAAGATGGGGACTTTGGATACATGAAGTGTGTAGTGCATGTCCCAGGCGCTAAAAAGATTGCAGAGCGTTTTATGCAGTTTGGTCTGCAAAATTTTTAGGTGAGCCTACCCAAACGCCGGCTTGTTACGCTTGGGAAAAAATCATTTAAACTATTAATTTAACAGATCTTTTTTCCATGTAACATTGCGTTACCTATGGAGAAATGAGAGGTTAAATTCTTTTTTATTCCTAACGAATGAGCCGGTAATGTTGTGTTTGTTCGTATTAAAAACGTACCCAAAAGCCATATAATTGAATGATTGTTCTTTTGCGTCAAAAAAAATTCCACACTGGGCGTGCAAACAATGTAAAAGTTGTAAAACACACGATGATAATTAAAGATATAAAGTTTAATGATATTTTTTTTTTCAATATTAAAATTCAAATTAATAAGTGAATTGGGTAATTATTGGTAAGTCAATTAGTTTTAGGTGCTGCAATCTATCCATTCTGCGAGTTGGACCACTTGTTTCAGGTACAGGCGTACTGGAATTGGAGGTGTCATGTTAACCTGACGTCGCTGCAACCGGTGTCCATTTCAGCTGGGTTGCTTGTTTTTGCTGGCGGTGCGATGAGTCATTCTGCTGGCTATGGGAAAATCTCTCTGCCTCCACTTGTTTCCTGACCTAATTGAAAATACTGGGATTTAAATGTAAAAAAGGCTGTGAGCTTGTAGGCGGTATAATTCGGAAATATTGTGTTTCAAAGATATCTGGAGTCAAATGATTGAATTCAATGAAATATACATCTTGAGGCAATCGTTGTGGGTGTTGAACGAATCGGGGCTGTGGAGGTGTTATGTACAACACATCCTCTGTGTAATATTTTAATTTATTGACATGTATGGTGTCACTGTCTCTATTGAGTGGCTGATTTGAGCGATCTATTCGAACGACATTGGGTGAAATAATTTGAATTATTTTGTAGGGTCCAGTAAAATATGGTGCTAATTTACCTGTGTCGGGATGTCTGTAATTTTTTACCAAAACAAGATCATTCTCTTCGAAATGTGGTGTTCTGTGCTGCTTATCAAATGTTTCTTTATCTTTTTTATGTTTATTTTGAGTACGAGAGCTTGCTATCTCTCGAGCTATATTTATCTCGGGATATGGGTTAAGATGAGTTCTTAGATCTGGGGGGATAACATTGAACATTAAGTAGGTAGGTGGAAAACTTGTGACAGAATGGGGTGTGTTATTGTACGTCTGAGTGACGCGTTTAACTAGTTGAGTCCAGGAAGCTTTCGGATTTTCTAGATAAGCGAGTCTGAGCTTGCCTGTAATGGTCGCATTTAAGCGTTCTATTAAACCGTTTGCTTGTGGATTATTACTGGTAGTTAGTAGAGGTTGTATACCATGCATTATTAGAAATTTACGGAATTTTTCTGAGGTAAAAGCGGGCGCTCTGTCAGATAACAGACGTTTTGGAGATCCTTGCTGTAGTACAGTCTTGAGGGTTTGAATGTATGTTAGGGTACTGGTGGACTTTGATGGAAAGGTCCAAGCATATCGCGTTAAATGATCCACTATTACGTGTAGATAGGTCTTGGAGTGTCCATATTTCGAAAATCCAGCTATGGTATCTATAGAGATTAAGTCGAATGGTTGTTGAGGTGGTGGAATTTGTCCGAGGGCACCATAGGGTTTACCTTTGGGTCTTTTAATGATTTGGCAAGTGTGACACGATCTGACAAATTTTTCTATAGATTTAGAGATACCTTTCCAGTAGTACTGGGTAGTAATTATGCGGGTCATCTGAGAGATGCCTGGGTGGTTATATTCTTGGTGAACTTTGTTCATGAGAGTATGTTGCAGGGTTTCGGGAATTATTATTTTAGTTACACCTTTTCGGGTAATGGTATGTAAGCCGTTTGTATCAATGTTGAAGGGGGATGCTGTTGGTTGATGCTGTTTTATAATATCAGTACTGATAAATCCTACAAAGGGGTTTCTTGAGAGTAAATCTGCCTCATACTGTTGACTGCCTTTGATGTAGTGTATTTCGTAATTATAGGTAGATAGTCTCAGGCTCCATCTAAATAGTCGGCCTGACGGATTTTTTATAGTTTTAAGCCATTGTAAAGCTTGATGGTCTGTGTATATGGTGAATTTTATACCGGTGAGGTATATTCGGAATTTGTCTACACTTTCGACGATGGCGAGGCACTCAAGTTCGGAAACGGTGTAGTTTCTCTCATGTGCCCTAAGGGCGCGGCTAAA
This sequence comes from Cordylochernes scorpioides, assembly GCA_030710605.1. Taxonomy (NCBI): domain Eukaryota; kingdom Metazoa; phylum Arthropoda; class Arachnida; order Pseudoscorpiones; family Chernetidae; genus Cordylochernes; species Cordylochernes scorpioides. The sequence goes on from CP092872.1 coordinate 1,266,789, forward strand.
ATATTGCACAGGATGTATTTGTCCGTCTGGGTGTACCTGTTTGAGTATGCCGGCAATCCCTTGGGTGGATGCGTCGCAATAAAGGCGGCATGGTAAACCGACTTGATACAAGTGTAGTACTGGTTTACTGGTTAAACTCTCTTTGAGAGTGGTGAAAGCTTGTTGACAGTCTGTGTTCCAATTCCATTTTACATCCTTTTTAAGTAGTTTATTTAAAGGTGCTCGTAAGCGGGCATAATCTGCTATAAACTTATTATAAACGTTTACTGCTCCTAAAAATGATTGTAGTGTTTTTTGATTGTTAGGTGGTTTTATGGCATTTATAGTATCAAGGTTGCGCGTCTGTGGTGCATAAGTACCTGCGGTAACAGTGTATCCTAAGAAATCTATTTTTGTTTTAAAAAATGAACATTTATTATAATTAAGTTTGATGTTTTCGTGTTGACACACTGTTAGAAATTGTTGTAGGTGTTGTAGATGATCCTCTAGGGTGTCAGAAAAAATAATGAAATCGTCGAAGTAATGGGTAACAAAATTTAGTTTATATTTTTGCATGACCTGGTTTATGGCACGATGGTATATCTGTGGTGAATTTTTAAATCCGTAAGGAAGTCTACAAAATTCGTACTGACTATCTAACGTCACGAAAGCTAGTAGATTACGTGAGTTAGGTTCTATTTCCACTTGCCAATATGCGGATGCTATATCTACAGAAGAGTAATATTTGGCTTTTGACAATTTGTCAAGAATGGTTTCTATTAAGGGTAAAGGATGTACGTCTGGAGCGATGATTTCATTAAGTTTTCTGTAATCAATACAGAAACGTTTCGTTTGGTCACGTTTGGTAACAAGCGTTATGGGACTGGCATAAGGTGAAACTGACGGGGCAATGATTCCATATTGGAGCATTTGTTCTATTTGGGTTTGTATTTCTTGTTGGTCGTGTAGTGGCACTCTATATGGGCGTAATGCTATTATTTTATCTGTGGTGGTATTGATTTTTACCGGTGGTATGTTCAATTTGGGCACATTGTATTTATTAGTAGAGAACACTTGTGAGAATTCATATAGAATTCGGTGGAGTTCGTGTGGACAATGTTCTAACTGTGGTGCCGCATTAGAAGGTATAGAAATCTCAATATCATGGGTAGGAGATATAGGGGGTGAACATATAATTGGAGTAGAGTCCGCCACGTGTAAACAGGACTGGTGCGAGGGGAAAGTGGTAAACATATCAGTTTCCCTCGGTTGAGTGGAACATAAATCCTGTTTGCACTTGGTGAACTTATAGACATTCGTTGGGAGAGCATCATTATTTTGATAAATTTGGAGATTATTAAAATCTATAATTAATTTAAATATTTTAAGGGTATTAATAGATAAAATACCAAAAGGTAGTGTAGCTTCTACTATAAAAAATTTTAGTTTTTGGGTGAGGTTACCGATTTTAAGTTTTAAAAAAATATATCCAAGGGTATTTACATTGTGGGCTATTGCATTTATAGTTAAACTGTACTGATGGATAATAATTTTATATGGTAATCTATTTTCTATGGTTCTTAAAATATCTAAGCTAAGTAGGTTTATAGATGCTCCCGTGTCTATTAAAAAGGGCAAGTTTACATTTGGTGACAATTCAGTCCATATTATTAATCGTTTAACGAAAATAAGTTTCAGGTTTTCCTACCGTTGAGCTGCTCGCGGGGCTTGCAGAGTCGTCTTGGCTTGCAGCTTGGACTTGGGGAACATGGCTCGGAGGTTGGACCTTGGGCTGGGTGTGGGTACCACGTTTTGGTACAGTGGTTGTGTGTGGTCGGGCGCTGTAGACTGGGCGTGTTTGGTCCCGTGGGAACCGTTGTCCACACTGGGAGTGCCAGTGCATGGCATTGCAATACTTGCAAGGCGAGGGGGGAGGTGTAACTGGGTATGTTACACGTGATGGCCGCTGGCCGTTGTACCGCGGTGGTGGGTTGTGGTAGGTGGGGTGTGGAGCCTTGTCTACTTGGCGCTGGTTCACTGCACTGGTGGCACACTGAGTTATTCTTGACACTAGGTCGAACCATTCCTTAATGGTGTTTGGCTGCACAGTTGCGACTAATCGCTGGTCTGCGACGGGTAGTCCGTCGGTCAGAGATTCAATTAAAATGTCGGCGGGTAGGTCGAGTTTCATACCCATAACAGTTTTGTTTTGGTAGTAGTTTTCTAGGGACATTTGGGGTGTCATTTTGATTGCCAAAAAGCGTGCAAACGACGCTTCTGTCGTTGCTGGGAATAAGTCTATCAATCTCTGGCGGGCTTCAATATAATATAACCTATCTAACCGTAGGCTTCGGAAATATTGGAGGGGCTTACCTTGTAGGTAGCAGGGTAATTTGCGTAGGCGATCTGTGTAGGTCAGTTCAGTTCGGTCTGCTTGGGCATCGAAGTTGTCGAAAAAGCTTTGGGCTTCAAAAGTACCATCGTATGGACTTACGTCTATCTCCCTAGGAGATCGGGCTAACAGTAACTTACTCAGGGCATCGGCGATCTGTGTCAGTGGGTCTGCGGAGGTATCTTGGGGCGGCGACGTTTCCTCCTCTTCCAATGTCGTTTCTTGTTTGGGGATAGTTTGTTCGGCTGTATCGTTGGACGGGTTGGTTTGCTCCTCCATCTTGCTTCTTGGCTCTTTTCTATCTGGACAGTCTTTACCTTCTTCGTTGTGGTCTCCTTCGTTGTGGTAATCCTGTCGGCTATCTGTAATATTGTGTTGAGATCCTGTCGACTCTCTGTAATAATGTGTTGGGGTTTGGTAAGCCTGTTGTAGAACCTCGTCGACTCTCGCTATAAGTTGTGGCAACCGAGGGTCAAACCTGTAGTAACCGCGAGGGACAGTCAGGGGTGGAGAGTTTTCCAGTGCCTCTCTGCACCTTGTAGGACCTTTAACAGTTCTCACAAAGTACAGGCAGTCGTGGTCGAGGCAGAGTGGAAAAGCTGGGAATGTCCACACACACAAAACGAAGCGACACAGTTGAAAGAAAGTTCCTTGAATAGATAAAAAGTCGAGCCAAAAGCAAAGATGGAGATCGAGAAGGTTCCTTACTGTTTTACATGATCGATGAGTTGGTCCCTGGAGACAACCGGCAAGGGGTGACGCTGACCGCAAGACTCACTGGAAACTGACTGCTGTTGCTAAGGCCGGTCTTATTTATACTACCTCTCCGACAAAGAGAATTGCATCACGGCACGTGTCGCTGCTACTCGAGACACGGCACGTGTCGCTGTTATTCGAGTCTGGCGCCTACCTGTCGGCTAACAATCTATCTTTAGAAGTTACTTTGTGATCTCTCAATCTTGCTCTTAACTTGGCTTTTAATCTATTATATAGTTTTATTTATTTATCCTCAGTACATTACATTTGGTGATGCAAGGAGACATGTCAATTATGCATATAATTAGTTATAGTTTATAATTAGTTCTATATACAACATGACAATCTTGTTATATGTATTACATAATATAGGGTTATTGGTTTAAATTATCATATATATGTCTTTTAAAAATAGATGGATATTCATCTCTCTATATATAAGTCGACTTATATAAATATATATACAAGACACAATACACTTGTATATAGAAAGAATTTGTATATACAAAATAAATACGTTGGTATGCCTTGACAATGTTGGTGTTCAGCCAACCGAAATATTGACAAATAAATCCTTTTATCAATCCAATAAATGACATTTTGCTATATAAATATATGTGGGACGTGTTGCTTGCGTTCAATACAGTATTAGAGCTTTAAAGAAGCGGTCTGGAATATTAAAAATAAGCGAAACCTCTGGGAGGGTTCACCACTGATGATCCAAGCCCTCCCAATATTTTTTCATCGCAGTAAGGACAGTATAAATTTGATTTATGTGTAAAAGAAACATTCGCGCCTCAATGTTTTCATTTGCAAAATATAATTTATTTAAAAACAGCTATTCAAAATACATTCGGTTAAAAATCCACTCGGGGGAAAAACAGGGCGTTACCCGGGTCATTCGTCTAGTACAAGGGTCAGCGGCTCTTTGGATGTGTAACTGCGGCTCTTTATACGAGGTGTGTTCAAAAAGTATCGCGACTTTTCTGTTTTTTCAAAAATTATTTATATATTCATGAATACCTATTTTTTCCCCTTCAAAGTAATCCCCATGAGATATTATACACTTGTGCCAACGGTTTTTCCAATCTTCGAAGCACTTCAAAAAATCATTAAAAAAAATCTTTTTCAGCTCCTCCTTCGATGCCGTCTTTATCTCGTCAAGCGTAGCGTAACGTCGTCCTTTCATGGGCCTCTTCAGTTTAGGGAACAAGAAAAAGTCACAGGGGGCCAGTTCTGGGCAATACGGTGACTGCGGTATCATTAGTGTGTTGTTTTTGGCCAAAAAGTCGCGCACAAGCAACGATGTGTGAGCAGGGGCGTTATCGTGGTGCAAAACCAATTTTTGTTCTTCCACAAATCCGGGCGTTTCTGGCGGATTGCTTCGCGCAAATTGCGCATAACTTGCAGGTAATATTCCTTATTGACCGTTCTACCCTGTGGCAAGAACTCATGATGCACCACGCCCCTGCAATCGAAGAAAACTGTCAGCAAAACTTTCACATTCGACCGAACTTGGCGCGCTTTTTTCGGTCTTGGTTCGTGCGGCAGCTTCCATTGAGATGATTGAGCTTTGGTTTCCACGTCATAACCATAAACCCACGCTTCGTCACCAGTTATGACCCTCTGGAGCAAATTTGGGTCGTCGCGGACAGAGTCCAACATCTCATTAGCAATGTTCATGCGATGCTGTTTTTGGTCGCAATTGAGCAATTTTGGTACGAATTTCGCGGCGACCCGTCTCATGCCCAAATCATTGATAAAAATCGAATGGCACGAGCCAATCGATATGTTTAGGTCCTCAGCAACTTCTCTAACGGTGATTCGACGATTGGCCAATATCATTTTCTCCACTTCATTAATTTTTTCGTCTGTTGTTGAAGTGCTCGGGCGTCCGGCACGCCCTTCATCGTTCACATCTTCTCGGCCTTCTGAGAACATTTTGTACCACCGATAAACGTTGCTTCGGTCCAAGGTAGCTTCTCGGTATGCCACAGTCAACATTCGGAATGCATCCGCGCTCTTAATTTCGTTTTTCACACAAAATTTGATACAGGTTCTTTGATCCATTTTTTTAATAGGTAAAAATCGAGGACTATCCAAAACACCTGCAAGCAAAGCAGCTGTCAACAATTAAGTGAACATTCAAAATGGCCGAGCTTGTCGGCATAAGTGAGAGACATGAGTACCAACATAAAGCTACAAAAAGATCGAAATTCGAATATACGTAACCCGCGAAAATTCAAAATTCGCGATACTTTTTGAACACACCTCGTATAGTTCCATACGTAAATATTATTTATGTGAGTACTATTTATTGTTGGCAAGAAAAAAAAAAATTGTGGCTCTTTAAAAACTTGGATATTTTGTAAATTGCAATTTTTGACTCTTCCGATTCAAAAGTTTGCCGACCCCTGGTCTAGTATAATAGTGAATGTAAAATTTGTAGCGAATCGCGATTACATTTAACAATTTTATAAGTTTTCAATAAAATAAAATGAATGCTAAGTGTCAATGTGTGTTAAATCTTTATTTAAAATATTAAAATTATTTTTAAGCAGAGAATGTGAATTTCATACAATGGTACCCAGACTTACTCGAATAGTTTCTCTGTTTTATATTCTGTAAAAGTCATTGAAAAATCTCACGAAAAATTTACCAATTTTTTCGTTTAAAATAGCGAGCCGAGAACAACGCCAGAAATAGTATGATAGGAGTAATAATTAAACTTTCTAAAATAATATTAAGCAATATGAATAATTCAATTAAAATTTAAAGGTTATTTTTGATATTAAAAATGACACACAGTAAAAATCTCGAACATCAGAAATCGTTTAAAAATCAAATATGTTGTGAATTTAAAAATTATCATCATTTATAATTTTATAAACATTTTATAATCGTCTGGAATTTTAAAAAAGATATAAAAATAATCACATTTTATAATTATTGAAATGGCAAGTTTAAAACTTATTTTCAATACATAATTAATATAATATGTATAAATATATATAAAATTTCTATTCTTAATTAGTAGTGGTTTTTGTATTTGTTTTAAGGACATTTTTAAAAATTCATACTTTTGTGCATTATATAAAAGTTTTACACCTTTAAGATAACATTTTAAACTTTATTAACGACATTTAACGATATAATTTCGACACATTTTAAAGTTTAATAGCGAATATTTTATGATTTTTAATAACAAAATTGAAAAGTTTAACAGCGATTTTCCAAATTTTAATATTGACGTCCTTAAAGTTTTAAAACAAATATTAATGAAAAATATCAACCTTCTATAGTTAAAAAATAACACTGTAATATTAAAATATAACAATATTTTCAAGTAATAATATTTTGGAATTAATTTTGATTTTTTATATTTAGTAATTTTAACACCCATTTTATTACATAAAACTCATTTAAACTTGACGTAAATTGAAATTGATACGATATTATTACTATTTGTATTTGTATTATATATATCCCTTTTACTCGTGGTACAGACCATGATAACCATGCATTTACAAGTGTGCCAGAGCACCTGTTTGGTTACTTGTACTGGTGGGGTTGGACTTATGTAAGAATCGGAGGCCATTGGAGCAATTTTCTATTAAGAAAAAAAGAGCCCAATGCGGGATTCGATTCCGGGTCGTGAATGTCTAAAATCGACGGTTTAAATTTTTCGTCCAACGACTCCCAATCATCTATATAAATACGATGTCTGTCTGTGATGGAAGATTTCTATTCGGAAACTGCTGAGACTTGATTGCTCAGCGATTGATCATGACCTAAAAGAAGGAGGAAATCCTAAAATTCTCGCAGGTTTCTATCTCTAACCTCCCCGGAATTACAAGCAAAAATGAAGGAAAATAATATTTTATCTGCTATAGTTAAGTGACCTGCCTCAAATATCATCATTACCTATTTAGAATCATTACATTGACAATGGAACCTAATGGAGATGGTTTTAACGACTTGAGGAATAAGCAACAACAGAATCAGCATCAATAATTATCTATAATATATATTTACAAGTCTTCAAAAAGTCAGGTTATATTGTTTTAAAATGTAAGCTTGATCCGCATTAAGTGATTATACATTTATTAATGAAATGAGTTTGATCAAATTATTAAAAATAAGGACAAATTAAACAATGTTCCAAATAATTGAATTCTCATTGCAATTGAGCAAGTTGAAAATGTCGGTCAAATTTATATAAAAACGTTTTTATATGACTAAAAATAGGGCGTAGAATAGCTGATGTCATCATATAAATTGATAGAATCTATATGAAATACGTCTTCTTTATAATCCATTTTTCACATTTATTTACATTAGATAGAGTTATTAGTGAAACATTTAGTTTCACACTTACTTTATTTTAGCTTTATTAAGTTAGAACACAAAGAAGTCGGCCTGCCACTGAGTAGTGCTCCCAAGTCTTAATGACAAAGGCAGACGTTTTCTACTTAACACAGTCATGATGGTTGTCAAATCTCAAGCTTGATACCCTAATATGATTGAGTGGAGATAAGAAAGAAGAAGAACACAAAGACAAAGGTCGCCTCTCTCCCGTCAAAATAGACGTCAAAGCCCGCCCTAGACTGACGAGGGCTATTAGCCCGAAACCATGGTCTCTAGGTAGACGTTTCTCAGTTTACCAAAGCTGGTGTTGTGGCTTTGTCACCGACCTGAGGCCGCTTGTTTGCGGCGACGGTCAATGGATGGCGTCTAGCTTAGGTGACAGATAGCTCTTGTGTCACTACATTGTAATAACACTTAAAATAAGCAATTAACTGATGTCGCAGTAAGTTGAAACACTGTGTTCACAGGAAGGCCTAACGTCAAACGTCTCGATGCTTTGTGTTTACGAAGATTCCCTTAAAATCCAGATGGAAAAAGAAAACGAGAAACTTAAAGACCTGCAGGTAAGTTTTATCATTTGGTGTGCGTATCAATGGTGCTATGATTAGTAGAACCTCTCTCCAAGGGCCTTTAGAGATGTCCTCTTACCACTGACACTAGCTAATTAATAAAAATGATAATTTTGGCGATCCAAACTGTCCTATTTAAAAATATATATTTTTTAAGTAACACACACCATTTGATATTAGTTAGAGCTTTCCTCTGTGTGTGTGTGTGTGTTTCTTAATTAAATTATTCTAATTAATATTTAATGTGAGCACACACAACACTACGGTAATCATTTTATAAAAATAGCACCGTCTAAATTATTGTAACAATGTTGTGAGATAGCAATGAAAATTGTCTCATTTTTAAATTAAGTTTTCGTTTTCTTTTGGTAAAAAAAGATTCAGATATTAATGGATGCAGCTGTGATTCCCTTCAAAAATGACTATAATATATTTATTTTTGTCTTCTCTTTAGAAATTACAAAAATAAAATAAATAAAAAAAGGAGACTTTTGAAAGTTCAACTAAAACTTGGAACCATTTAGAGGGAGCGCTATATATTTCCAAAGTTTATTTTTTATATTTTGCAGAATTAAATACAGTTAAACCTGTCTATAGCGTTCCCTCTTGGGACTCACCAAAATAGGGTGCTATAGAGAGGGGGTGCTATAGACAGGTCACTTTTAATGTGAAACGTTTACATTTTAATGTTTAAAATCGGGCGTTATAGAGAGGAAGGCGCTATTTAGAGGGGACACTATAGACAGGTTTAACTGTATATTTTTACCTAACTACACTGTGTGCGATATTTGTTGTGTTCATTCTTCCCAAAAGTCTAGAATCTAACCTTTCCTGTGTCTATGTCCAGAAACAATTGGATAAAGGTAAGTGCCATATTTCTAAGTTTTATACATTACACGCCTTATCTATATTGGAGCGGGGCCAGACTGCCATTACTGCAGTCTAAATATACATCAGTAAATTGAATATATCCTCCCCCCCCACATATAACAGGTAAAGATTCTTTCTCTGTGCGCACAATCCCTGACTGGGAAGCTATTGGCGAGTAGGAGTTGACAAAGTTTCTACAGTAAAAGGATAAACAGTAAAAATAAGAGAGATTCATATTTTATTTCAATGTAAGTTCTCTATAAGGACAAAATAATTGGATCCTTGTATCAATGTAAACTCTCTATAACTTAATACAAAGCAATAACGCCCATCTATATATAACAAATGGGAACATCAAGACGCGAAAGTGGATCATATAGCAGAATGATCCAATAGAGTATTAGTGTTATAAAGTGGCGGTCTGGAATATTAAATTGGCGAGAAACCGCTGGGAGGGTTCACACACCACTAATGAGCCAAGCCCTCCCAATATTTCTTCATTGCAGTAAGGACAGTAGAAGTTTGATTGATGTATAAAATAAACTTTCGCGTCTTAATATTTCTCTATAACTTATGCTGCCCTTTACTTTCGTTGCTGTGAGATTTCGGACAATCGAGATGACCCCACTATCCGTCCATTACCCACTGGTGCTGAGAATGTGGCCCAGTGTCGGCGGAGGAGGGCGCCGCGGCCTACGAGCGGGCCGTCCTGGCCCACCAGGTCCGCCTGGCCTCGGCAACCGTGGAGTCCACGGCCGCGCAGGCCGCCCAGCTGGAGGTCGGTGAGTTCCCTGCTGCTGGAACATGCGGTGTCTAAACTCTTCTCTAAAAATATTGAGAACAATTTATGAAATAATAGCGCACAGGGATTCTTTATTAAAAATATTTATATCCGCAAGAATATTGTACTCTTCTGCGAGCCCAAGATATATTCACAAAAGGTATTTAATTATTATTTAGCTTTAAAAGTAATGGTGTGTTTTATAAACCGTGTATGAATTTCCCTTAATGAAATGAAGAAAAGCATTGCAGAAAGTTCTATATATCTCTTATTTAATATACATACTAGAGTGTGTGTGTAATTTACCTATTATGGAATATGTGATTGAGGAGCTATAAGCTACGTCATTGATGTGATGTTAAACCTGCAGAGATCCGGACCCTGGTCCAAGACCTGACGGAGACCAAGCAATCCATAATCCAGAAGAGCCTCGACCGACAGAGATTGAAGGAGTAAGTGTGTGTGTATACCATTTTTATTTTTAATATATATATACATATACTACTCTGATCAAAAAGTTTCGACACTTTGCTCATAAAATCCTGAAAACTCAATATATTTTCTCCCGGTTTGTGGCAAACGCAAGCGTCGCCCTTGGCTTGGAGACCTGCCAATTTTCAAAAATCAAGCGCCACAACAGCGCGAGCAGCGGCTGTTCGAAGTGAAGCCATTTTGCCCGTGCTTCGATTTCGTTAGTCACCGAAATGGAGGATCAACGAATTTGCATCAAGTTCTGTGTGAAAAACGGATTCAAGGGTGCCGAAATTTTTTTGATGTTGCAAATAGCCTACGGGGATGCCGTCATGAGCCGAAGACGAGTTTTTGAGTGGTACAAGCGCTTCAAGGAGGGTCGGGAAGAGACCGCCGACAACGAGCGTTCCGGGAGACCGTCCACATCAACCACTCCTGAAAAAGTGGACAAGGTGTTGGAACTGGTGCGTGAAGACCGACGAATAACTGTCTGGGAGGTCGCCGAAGAAGCAGGGATATCATTCGGGTCGACTCAATCGATAATGAACATTTTGGGAGTAAGAAGACTTAACGCCGTTCTCGTTCCCAAAGATTTGACTTTTGATCAAAAGAACGCCCGGAAAGAAACGGCCAGTTTCAATCTCGAAGCGACAACCGACGACCCCGAATTGCTGAAGAGGGTCATTACTGGAGACGAAACATGGATTTACGGCTTTGATTCGGAAACTACCCAACAGGCATCGGAGTGGCGCTTCAAAAATGAGCCGAGACCAAAGAAAGCGAGGAAGGCTCCCAGCAGAGTCAAGGTCACGTTGACGGTGTTCTTCGACTACCAGGGCATCGTTCATCATGAATTTCAACAACAACATTCGCCGCCAGGTGGCTACGAGAGACGGCCGCACTTAACATCGCTCCCAGATAAGTACTTTTTATTTCTCTAAACTAGTAATTCTTTTAATTTTTTCATATAATATACATTGCTAGACTGTCACTCTTTCATAAAACTTTCAGAAAAAGATGAAAATTCTGTCTGGCGCCAACATTACTTTTGTTTTGTCTTTGCTAATTTGCATACAAACGCCAAACTTTCTGTTACAAAAATATGCTAATTTTAGGATGAAAATTTATAGGAAATTTTCGCACAATATCTACTGCTCCCCTCTACCGTCGTCAAAACTTTCGCAAATGTTCCTTGCTAGGGTTTTAGCTATTTTGCTAATAATTGGAGGTATTGAACTCAATCCTGGACCTAAGAGACAAGCAACTCTGACACCCGCGATTTCACGGGCAACACACGAATCGGCAGACAGTGATTTAAAGGTGATAATATTGAATTTGTCAACTGAAATGAAAGGTATGCGAGAAAGACTAGATTCGGGATTGGCGCAAATCGAAAGACGATTGGAAGAATGGGATAAGAGAGCTCAAGAGATGGAGACGAAAATAACTCAAAGTATGGAGGCACAACGCAACACCGATAAAAGGGTTGTCAGCAACACTCTGCAACTGCACGAACTGGAGGATAGAATGGAATATACAGAGGCGAGACTTCGCTAACAGAATCTTATTTTCTATGGCATTGTAAGAGAGGAAAATGAAAACCCTTTCGACTGTAATCGCAAGGCCAAAAGCATAATCACTGATAAAATGGGACTCACCGATGAAGTCAAAATAGCAAAATGCCATAGGCTATCCCGAGCTGAGAATTCACCGGTACTGGCGGTAATACCGGACCATGAAGAAAGAGCAAGAGTGCTTTCTAATGCAATTAAACTCAAAGGGTCAAAAATATTTATCAGTAAAGACTATAGCCTCAAAGTAAGGGACCAAAGAAGAATTCTAATTGCGAAGAGAAAGGAGCTGTTTGGGATGGGTATAAAAGCCAAAATAAGATACAACAAACTAATCATAGATGATACGACTTATAGTGTGGTGAACGGTGAGATCGTTAATTCTAGGGGAAATACCATATAGCAACAAGAAACGGTGATCACGGTTCCGAAAGGAAATGTTAAGCCACATTTTAATAAGATTGAAAAAATATGTAAAAATAAAGATTCAAGTGCTGGCGTTGTACCATATGTAAATACTTTAAATAATGAAATATGCAAATTCGCTCCTAAAAATATTTCAAAGCAAGATCATGCTAGGGAGGCGAATATTAGTCTTGAGATTGTAAATGGAAGAATTAACTATGGCGGAAAGAAACAGCTTTCACTGTTGTGCTGGAATATCAACGGTTTAGTCAGGATTTCATCCACTTTCCCTTTAGTTGATTACCTGAAAAAATTTAACATATTCGCTCTAACTGAAACATGGACTGATCACTACTTAGGATACAAACTGAACGGATTTCAATTGATAGAATCTAAGGCCTCCAGAAATCACAAACTGGGTAGATCTTCGGGCGGTATTATAGTCGGAATTGGAAATACTATTAAAGATTTAATAACGAGTTTACAAAGTGGGAAGAGGAGCTTCTTTTTATTAGCATGCACACAAGCTTTCGGACATATCGTCCTTCATCAGCTAAGAGTAATAAACGCGCTGAGGATCCATATATACACAAAGCTGAAAAGAAAATTTACATAACTGCAAAAGATAAAAGTATTTAAAGATAAAAATAAGAACCAAATATGCTAAAAAGATAATAGGGATTAAATGCTAATAAATCTGGACTAAATACAAATGCACTATGAATGGTGTTAATCAAGGGCAGGTAAATGCAACCTATGGCTATTCACATAACATATGGTATTGTTCTGGTATATCTATATGCCTGTTGATGCAAACAGCATCAACAGGCATATAGATATACCAGAACAATACCATATGTTATGTGAATAGCCATAGGTTGCATTTACCTGCCCTTGATTAACACCATTCATAGTGCATTTGTATTTAGTCCAGATTTATTAGCATTTAATCCCTATTATCTTTTTAGCATATTTGGTTCTTATTTTTATCTTTAAATACTTTTATCTTTTGCAGTTATGTAAATTTTCTTTTCAGCTTTGTGTATATATGGATCCTCAGCGCGTTTATTACTCTTACCTGATGAAGGACGATATGTCCGAAAGCTTGTGTGCATGCTAATAAAAAGAAGCTCCTCTTCCCACTTTGTAAACTCGTTATTATCCTTCAGTGAAGAGCAGTTCTACTTATTAAAGATTTATTAGTAAATTATGAAATAGAAAAACACTGGATAATTATTACTTTAAAATTGAACACCAGAATATTAACATGTATTTTCTTTGTTTACCTACCACCTAATGAAAATTATATGACTAACAGAAATATTTTACAGGAATGTATAGAAGTTAAAATTTCAGAGGGATACGAAGTTGTACTAGCTGGTGATTTGAACACGCGCACAGGAACACAGGGATACCTACACAACCCACTAATGCTGCCCACCTCTTTAAATGACAGTCGTAACTCCAAAGACGAGGTAATTTCCCCTAATGCAGTGCAATTTATAAATTTTCTTGAAGATAACCTCCTGGTAATGATTAATGGAAGAACGAAGAGTGATGAGAATGGGGAATACACCTACATATCAGAACGGGGTTCCTCTGTGGTAGATTACTGTATAGTTTCTCATTCGCTCCTAGAACATAGAATTGATTTGTTGATTAATCCACTTCTATATTCGGATCATATGCCAATGGTTATTAAAATGAACTCCAATTTAAGGATCTTGGAATTTACCGATTGAAATGCTAACTAATAATTTCACCAATCAAATCCGGAGTGCAATGCATACTGCTGGTATGCAAGTAGTAATAACACCCGATGGTCCTAAATCCAAACCTTGGTTCGACCGTGAGTGCTACTTAACAAAAAAATCTCTAAAATCTCAGCTCAAAATCTACATAAGATCAAACAGTGAAGGTGACCGCAAGGCATACGCTTTATTAAAAAAGAAATACTCATCACTTCTGACCGGCAAAAAGAAAACCTACTATACTAAAATACAAGAGAGGTTGAAGGAGGTGAGGGACTCTGCGGGTTTTTGGAAAACAATATCACTGTTTAAAAATAGAAGAACAAAAAACTCTCGGAAACATTTCTATTCAAAAATGGCAACAGTTTTATACCGAACTTCTCGCGACTTCGCCACCAGTCGAGTACGATTTGTCCATAAGAGTTATACTGATGCCAGACGACGAGTTAATGGCCGAAATATCCCTGTCGGAGATAACTGGAGAAGAAAAAATTTTTGCAACAAGTTTCTTTACTAAATAAAGAAACTTGTTGCAAAATTTTTTTCTTCCTTAAATTACTGATTGCAATTATTTAGGTTTTTATAATAACTGGAGAAATCGCTCACTTGAAGCGCAATAAGGCTTGTGGACTTGATAATATTCCTAATGAAGCTATAAAAGCCTTGCCCCCAGCTTATTTGACCGCCTTAAAAGATATTTACAACAGAGTTCTAAAAACTGGTCAATTCCCAACAACTTGATGCAAAACAATTATACATCCCATCTTTAAAAATGGCGATGCCGACAATCCTCACAATTATCGGGGAATAGCACTTCTAAGCAACCTCGCTAAGCTTTTCTCATCAATAATGAAAATACGGCTAAGCAACTGGACCGAAAATAGAGCAATTATACCGGAAAATCAAGCGGGTTTCAGAAAAGAACACTCATGCCAGGATCATATTTTTACTTTAGTCTCATTAATCCAATTAACACTTAGACGTAAAAGACGAAAGTTCTACGCTTTTTTTTATCGATCTTAAAAAGGCTTTTGATACGGTGCCCCAAGCTCTCCTATGGAAAAAACTGTTAGACATTGGATTGAATTTCCGATTTATAAATCTAATTAAGAATTACTACGAAAACATGACAGCTGCGGTGAGATGGAACAATTCATTCACTGAATTTATCAAAATAAAATCCGGAGTGTTACAGGGTGAGCCACTATCTCCTTACTTATTCATACTTTTTATTAACGACCTGATTAGTACTTTTGACTGCTCTGATATACCTGGTATTTATCTGCCAAAGCATGGAAATGTCCATTTGTTACTATATGCAGATGATATTGTACTGATAGGCGAATCTAAGAACAATTTGCAGTTAAAAATTAATATGATACGAAAATATTTTGAGGAAAATATGCTAACGCTGAACGAAAACAAATAAAAAATAATGGTATTTCGCAATGGTGGGAAGCGGTCAAAATCCGATAATTGGTATTGGGGACAACAAACACTGAATGTCACGGAAAGATACATGTATCTAGGATATCCACTCACCTCAACAAACTCTTTTAAGCAAGCCGCATTATACTATAAGGGTAAAGCTCTCGCTGCCAGAGGTGCGGTATGGCCTATTCTGACCAGGTCGAAGATGAACTCTTTTAAATCCTCTATGAAACTTCTTGACGCGATGGTTCTATCAACCCTGTTATACGCGGCACCTGTTTGGGCAAATGAGCATACATTAATTGTTGATCAAATTCAGGACTCATTTTTGCGAAGATATCTAAATCTACCAAGATACACCCCCGGATACATGCTCAGGATAGAATTGGGAAGAGTGTCACTCAGCGTTACAGACTTGAAACTTACCTTAAAGTTCAGGTTGAGAATTCTGGGAATGGGTGAAACTAGATTGCCGCTGCTCTGCTTGTCCCAGCTGTGGGAAATCTCAAACGTAACGAAAAAATATATAGGTTTCACAGGAAGTATAGTTAATATTTTAAACACCACCGGATTTCAATGGCTGAATTTCTGCACTGACTATAGAACATTACAAAGAGAAATTCCCTACATAATCAGGACTGCAATAGATCAATCTCTGCAAAAGGATCACACAAGAATAATAAATTCAAGACTATACCCCCACTATAAAAACATCTGCTCAACTCCGTTACCGGAACACTATCTGTCCAGTGATTTCCCGCTCCGGGTCAAGCGGTGTATTGCCGGACTGAGAATCCTCTCGGTGCTCTTTACTGATGACCGCCCCAGAATATTTAAAACAGACGGATGGACATGCGAGATTTGCGGGACAAGAATGGAGCCGGGGCTACATCACCATATGCTCTCATGTATGG
Organism: Cordylochernes scorpioides; assembly: GCA_030710605.1. Classification (NCBI taxonomy): domain Eukaryota; kingdom Metazoa; phylum Arthropoda; class Arachnida; order Pseudoscorpiones; family Chernetidae; genus Cordylochernes; species Cordylochernes scorpioides. Next base: position 1,283,047 of record CP092872.1, read on the forward strand.
GGCTGAAAGACGAACGAGAAGTGCTCCTCAGTGAAATAGGCCTTGAGGGACTCTCTTTGGAGCTCCTGTTGAGTGAGGTGGTGAGAAACAGAGCTGGAGCGTTTGCGTTGTTCAAATTTTGGAAGACGGCTGAAGAGAAAAGAAAGCTATATACATAATCTAATTGATGTAAATAATCATATGTAAATAATCTTTGTCAGGATTGGAATGACGAATCCTGTATGAGACTTTGATTCCACTAAAAGGCTTGTTGCTGCTGTTGTATATAGTCACAGTGTAGAAAATACTATACTATACCTACTACTTATAGGTTTCTCTCTGTATTCTTAGTTCTCTTCTCTTCAATTACTCTGTAAATTGGCGAATCCTTTATAGGACGAGAGGTCCTCAATAAAGGCTTTTGTTGTTGTTGAATTTCAACAACAAGGCTCTACAATAACTGCTGACTCCTACCTGGGAGTTTTGAGGCGATTGAGGGAAGCGATCAGGCAGAAACGGCCGGAGCTGTGGAGGAGCAAGTCGTGGATCCTCCACCACAATAACGCGCCGGCGCACACAGCCCTCAAAATCTCGAAGTTCCTGCAGTCCCGATTTGGCCCCCTGCGCGACTTCTTCCTTTTTGGAAAGCTCAAAAAAAAGTTAAAGGGTCGGAAATTTCAGAGCATAGAAGAGATCAAAGTGGAATCGAAGAAGGCCATGAAGGCGATCCCGAAAAAAGACTACCAGAGGTGTTTTGCCGACTGGAAAAAAAGGTGGCTGAAGTGCATCGCGGCCAACGGGGACTACTTTGAAGGGGACAATTTGAATTTGGTAGAATAATAAAGTTTTTTTTAAAACTTATGAGCAAAGTGTCGAAACTTTTTGATCAGAGTAGTATATATATATGTAGATGGAAAATTTGCCGGGAGGAAATTGATCCATAGAAGCACAGGGCGCCTCTCCCGTCAAAATGGATGGCGTCAGGTTTTGACGTTTATTTTGACGGGAGAGGCGTCCTATGCTTCTATATATATGCATTGTGTGTATGTGTTTTAAAATGTCTATTTAAAGGGAAAGGTACCTCTTTTGGTACATATACACTCATGAACAAAACTTAAGGAAGTTGTACCTTTTATCATGTATATCGGGACAATAACTCTGAAAGATATTACAGTGACCTTGTTTGAAGACACACGAGAAGTGTGAACAGCCTCGGTGTCCATCCCGAGTCTTCCACCAATACCAGTGTTCCAGAGGACGCTCAGAAACATTTTAAGTATAAACTTGACCCTGTATAGTAGACATTTTACGAGGAATGTCCAAACCTGTAAATTTTCCCTAACTTTACCAACACAATCCCATAAATAAAAGTGATATTAGATATCATTACCAAGAAAATAAACTTACGATTATATAAGTAAACTAAAAAGAAATGAATAGTTGACCTGTTTTGTAGACTAAAACTGGCGAATTTGCTACGAGTTCTGTTTCACCACCAATAAACCAGACTCTTCTAACATTTTCACCTTTCGCTTAGCGATTCTACAAAGCGTTTTAATAAACATATTGGCGTGAACTGTTTTCACTTCAAATGTCCGCGATACGTACTGCACTTAGAGTTCAATAAGGATTTATTTGACCACGGGACCATCTAGGCATGTGACGTCCCATACTTAGCAGCGTACAACAACCAGTCTATCAGCCATACTGTGTGTCAACTCCAGGAAACTGACGAGGGCCTCAGGTCAGATGAAGGACCACGCCAAGATGACCGCCCAGCAGGCCAAGAACTCGGCGCTTGGGATCAGTCTCCAGAGAACCGCCCAGCGCGTGGAACAGCTGGAAGCACTACGTAAGTACCCGATCGTTCAGTCCACCGGTTTTGTAGAGTTTCCTAAGTCCCGCTCTTCCACCTTAAATGTCTATTGAAACATCTCAGAGAATTGTAATACAATTGAAAATGGTAACCTTTCAGTGCTATTTTAAAAGCTTTTATTTAACTTACTTTCAATGTCGTTCTGTCTGTCCACAAATCTTGTCATCAACATTAAATATACTTACTGAACACCTAGAATTGGGCACACTTGCTCAAACCTGATGACAATGTAAGTTAACAAAATTTCAGACTTCTGTGTGGTCGGTAATTTCAATTTCCTGACTAGGTAGAAATCCGGTGTTATATAGAATATATAGAATATTTTATTCTACTAACATTGCAAGTGTGCACAATTTCAAACTTCTAGGTGGTCGTGGTGGTCGGGGATATACTAATGAAGAGAATTTGTATATTTTCTTTCCAACGAAGGGAAATAGGCGCAGCCGTTTCTCTGGCGTAATGAGTAGCTGGAGTTCCAAGGAGTCGGGATTGGATTAATTTCTACATTCTATTTTAATTTTTGAGATCGAATTTTAATACACTTCCAGACCACATAGAAATTTGAAATTTCGTAATCTCGCTCAATCCAGTTAACAATGCAAGTCTACAAATTTTAAGACTTCCGAGTGTTTGGGAATGGACAAATTTCTATATTTCTGTAAAATTTTGTGATGAATTTTGAATATAGTACTCCAATCACACAGAGGTCTAAAATGTACACTCACTCAATCAAGATAACAACTCAAGTTCTAAAATATCAGACTTATAGATGGCCGTGATGTGTATGTTCTGGAAAAGAAATTGTATGGTATACACCAAAAGGAGAAAATAGGCGCAGCCGTTTGTTGGGGGCATAGGCGGCTGACATTCCATAAAAATGGTAGTATGAAATAGAGCTATTATTTTAAGGATATTAACAGAAAACATAATAATTAAAAATAAATATAATTTATTGGTATATTGAGTGAAGAGGTACAATATTCAGTGAAACATAAAAGCTTGCTAATCTCTCTCAGTGGTTCATATTAAATCACATAAGTTTAAAATTCTTAATAATCGTCCTCCGCCGCTTTATTTCGACTCGTATAAAGCTGTTTCATCAAGGAAAACGTCAAAGTGAAATTGTTCGGCTGCTCAAAGTGCCTCAACAAACTGTCCATTAATCGCTTCAATGAGCTTAGCCATGAAGGCGACCATGCCGGAAGAGAAAGAAAGCGCACCGCCATACATACAGCAACTGTATGTTCATCAAAAAGCAACTTCAACGAAATTCGAGGATGTCCATGAGAAAAATCGCCTGTGAGACCGTCATAAGCAAGTCGTTGGTACATAGGATAGTGAAAAAGGAACTCAACCTCAAGACGTACAAGCTTCAAAAAGTTCAGTTCCTCACGGATGAGAACAAGCGCGTACGGCTGGAGAGATGTCGCCAACTTAAGCATCGAGCCACTGGTCAGCGATGGGAGCGCTTCCTCTTCACGGACGAGAAGCTGTTCATCCTCGAGCAGGCGCTCAACTACCAAAACGACAGTAGCTGTTCTGCTGTGGCCCCGGCACTTCGGCCATCGTCGAACTGTGCCTAAATCCGCAGTCGGTTATGACATGGGGCCGGTGGCAAGACCCCCCAAAATCGACCAAGAAGTGTATAGCCGCGACATTTTCGAGGCCTTCGTACTCCCGTGGGCTTAACAGCACTTGGCGATGCGGATTAGACGTTTCAACAGGACTCCGCGCCGGCTCACAAGGCGAAATTGACTCAGGACTGGTGCTGGGCTTATTTTCCGGACTTCTTCACGTCGGCGGAATGGCCGCCCTACTCACCCTATTCCAACCCGATGGATTACAGCGTGTGGTCCATTTTACAGACCAGGGCCTGTGCTACACGCCACAAAAGTCTGAAGTCGCTGAAGCGATCGCTGCGCCGAGTATGAGACCGATTGTCACCGGAGCACTTGCGGCCCAGAGCCGAAAATTTCAAGTCACGTTTGGATAGTGTATCGTCGCCAAGGGAGGCCACTTTGAAACTAGCTGAATGATTTTTAGTTAGTATCCACGTTATTGTTATTCATTGTTAAATAAAAAATATATATATATTTAAACACGAACAAAATGTATAAAGGCCAAATATTCCTGCACAGAAGAAATGACCCCCCAGTCTACAAAAGATGTTTTGACCTCTTCCACCTAAACTTGAACCATAAATACTCAGCAAGTCCTTCTGAGTAAATTCTCAACAAATACATTCACCAACTAGCAGCAGGAGTTTCTAAATATATAGTAATGATGCCATCCTGAGCTCCAACAGAATCTGATAGAGTTCTCCATGATAAATGTTGGGAAGACATCGTGGTGAATGCTGAAATATGAATCGATCCACGAGATATAAAACCTCATTGGGAAGTATTTCAGGGCAGCAGCTCACTCCGTCTTCACCAAGTATTTACTTTTCTGTTGTATAACGAATGTATTATTGTAGTATTTTAAATAATTACAACTCTCTTTAAAGCAACAAAAGAATTATTTATTGCATCTAGCAAGACAAGAAAGAAAAAAAAAAAAACAACTCGGAATGCCAAAACAAAAACCTTTTAGGTTAATCCCTATTCCAAATCTAGCTTTCACACAGAGTATTCAAAAATAAAATACGACAATCCCTCCCCTGTGTGGAAGCTTCTATCAAACAAGTCCGAGAGAGTTTATACAGTTTTTAAGTTTCTCCTTGGGAAGACTCTTTGTTAATAGGTCCGCTTCCATTTCGTCACTCCTAACAAATTCAAGGTCTATTGTTCCTTCTTCCACAGCATCTTTTATAAAATACAATTTTCGGTTTATATGTTTTGTCCGGGAAGTTATTTTTTCAGATTTAATCCACTTGATAGCAGATTGACTATCTGTTTTAAGCGTTGTAGGAAAGTTCGCATCCTTACATAGTTCTTCTAAAAGTCCTTTAATCCATTTTACTTCGCAGATCCCTTCGCATATCGAAATCAGTTCGGCTTCGCATGTAGACAGAGCCACCAAACTTTGTTTCTTGCTTCTCCAACTGATCAGGTTGTTTCCCAGTTTAACTGTGTATCCGGAATAGGACTTTGCGTCACTTGTTGAACACCAGCTTGCATCTGTGCTGACAAGAATGCTATTTTCTGATGGCTTGTATCTTAACATTTTATCTCTGGTGCCCTTCAGGTATCTATATATTCTCTTAGCTCCTGTTAAATGTACTTCTCTTGCATCATTGCAAAATCGGGATAAATTGCTCACATTAAAAGAAATATCTGGACGAGTTCCGGTTGCCAAATACATCAGGGATCCGATCATCTCTTGATACAATGTCCTGTCTACTGGTTTGGAGTCTTGACATTCATCAAAACTCTGGTCTCGATCTCCCGGAGTTTGTACAATGTTACATTCCTCGAGTGCAAATTTCTTCAAGATTTTATCGATATAATGGGCTTGTGATAGATCAAAACCGTATTCTGTTTTCCTTATCTCTATACCAATGAAAGGTTCATTCTCCCCTTTTTCTTTTAAAGCAACAAATCTTCCTATCTCTGATGCTAGTTTTTCATTAAAGGTTTTATCCGTTCCAGCTATTATTAGATCATCCACGTATAAACCCAATATTCCATATTTCTTTCCTTTTCTAAAAGTGTACACACATGGATCATATTGCGATCTTTCCATTCCCAGTTGTATCCGTATCTCGTTGATCTTTTTATTCCAACAATGTCCCGATTGTGGAAGTCCATATATACTTTTTAACAATTTGCAAACTTTGTCTTCTTCACCTTTTTCAACAAATCCTTCCGGCTGTTTCATAAAAATAGTTTCTTTCAATTCTCCGTAAAGGTAGGCGGTCTTCACATCATATGATGTTATAACCAAATTCAACTGAGCTGCTAGGGCTACAATTGCACGAAGACTTTCTTTTCTGATCACTGGTGAAAATGATTCCTCATATTCTACGCCATATTTTTGATTACAATCAATAGCAACTAATCTAGCTTTTCTTCTATAAACACCTTCACTAGGCGTACTCTTTATGCTAAAGACCCATTTGCAGTTTATGATCTTCATATTCTTTTCTCTTTGAACGAGAGTCCATACTTTATGCTTGTTAATAGAGTAAAGTTCTTCTTTCATTGCTTCGAGCCATTCATATTTATTCTCGCAGTTAATCGCCTCCTCATAATTTTCGGGAATACGTTCTTCTGGTTCCAATATAAAATTCACGTTATTTCTTTCTTTTATTCTTTGTGAACGTCGAACGCCTTGTTCAAGCAATTTCATTTCTTCTTCTCTCAGTTTTGCTCTAAAATTTTTTGTGTATCTTCCTTTTTGCGACCTGACCTTACAATTCTTTCCTCGTTAGGTTCGTCTAGCGTGGGAATCGTTTCTTCATTTAGTTCTGAGGTTTCTGGACGCGTCCGATGGTCGATTTCAATATCATCTTCCTCTTCCTTTTTATATGAAAAATGGTCGTAATTTGTGTCTTCTTGAAGATTTTTTGCATAATCAATTCCTTTCTCATTTTCGACAAATTTTACTGATCTTACTTCTTCTATTTTCTTAGTGATTATGTCATACACTCGATAAGCCTTTCTTTTCAGAGAATAGCCTACAAAAATACCTTTTCGACATTAGGGCATAAATTTACTTCTATGTTGTTGTGTAATGGGCCAAAACGCCAAACAACCGAATATTCTTAAATGTCGAATGGAGGGTTTTCTTCCTTTCCATTTCTCCATTGGTGTATCAAGCTTGATTGACCTATGTGGAGTACAGTTTTTGACATATGATGCAGTAGCGACTGCCTCCGCCCAGAAAGCCATGGGTAATCCTGAATCAAACAATAATGTCCTTGCTGTTTCAATTAGGGTTCGGTTTACTCTCTCCGCAACTCCGTTACTTTGTGGCGAGTAGGTGGTGGAGAGTTGGTAGTGTATTCCATTTTTAATTAAGAAATTCTTGAATCTGTGATTAGTGAACTCTGTGCCATTATCAGTTCGCACATCCTTTATTTTCAGGTTTAGCTCATTTTCCACTCTTGCCTTAAATTCTTCAAACTTCCCCAAAGTTTCATCTTTGTTTTTCAGAAAGTAGACAAAGGTTCTTCGGCTGAAGTCATCAACCAGAACAAAAAAGTATTTTGATCGACCTAGAGATTGGTATGGCATTGGACCACACAAATCCATATGCACCAATTCAAGGGGTTTGGTTGTATAGTTGGTGGTAACGTGATGGTAAGGTTGTCGAGTCAATTTCCCCATTATACAAGCTTCACATTCTGGCAAGTTCTTAAATTTAACATTAAACCCCCAATACCACATTCCGTTGAATTATCTCTTTCATGTACGCTTCGTTCAACTGATTCAGCCTTCTATGCCACAAGCTGATATTGTCATTTGAGAAATCATCTTTTGTGGTCATGACATTCTCCGTCTTTTCCGATTATTATCTCTGGACCTTGTTTCCATTACATACATCCTATCCTGGATTTGAGCCTCTGCAATTAAATCATCCTGTTCATTGTAAATCTTTGCTCCATCTCTATTGAAAATTACAGTATTTCCTTTGTTAGTTAATTCGTATATTGATAAAAGATTAGACCTTAAGTTAGGTACACGCAGAACTCCTTTAATTTGAACATTCTCAATTCCGTTTTCGGTACAAGTAGAAACCTTGATATCACCTTTAGCTGTAGCATGTGTAACTTTACCTTCTTCTGCCAAATTTATCTCCCTTTCATAAGGCATTACATTTTCCATCCAGTCCAAGTGTGGAGATAAGTGCGTAGTACACCCTGAGTCAAGACACCAGGTTTGTATCTGACTATAATTATTTGAGGAGTTTTCAAAAACTCGATCTGTGCTGGTATTGAAAGTTTGTTCCGCAGGCTTGCTTGAGACGGTATTCGCATTATTTCTGAATTTTTGTTTGTTATAGTTCGTATTTGAATTTGCATTTCTTCTCCCATGTTGTTCTTGAGTTCGCTTATTTTTGAACCAGCAATCTTTAGCTAAATGTCCTTTTTTATGGCAAACAAAACACTCCTTTTGTCGATTCTGTTGATAGTGATTTCTTCTGTCTTTACTTCTGTAAGCCTGTTCATATTCATCAGAATGACTCCCATTCATCTTAGAATTCATTCGATTCTCTTCCTCTCTAAGTGACTGCCGAATTTCATCAAGAGTTAATTCTCTTCTAGTTCTCAGTACAACAGCGATCTTTTCCAATCTTGGATGGATACCTCGCACAATATGAAACGCTAGTTCTCTTTGGGATATTTGGTGTCTGAGTGAAGAACTTTGAGAGGCAATATTTTTGGCTCTAGCCATATATTCATTTATGGATTCATTATTTTTCATCTTGATATTCTTAAGTTCAAGTCCAATATCAATGATCTTATCTTCTAGGTTGCCCGTGTAGATTTTCTTTAATTCATCCCATACTTTCTTTGCTTTAGTTTCATCTAGAAACATTCCTGCTTGTTCATCTGATAGAGTTGTAACTACAAGGTGCGTTCATTAATTTCCAGGACTGGTTAAAAAATAAAATAAATAAAAAAGCTAGAGAAAATATTTTTTTACAGAGTTGAATATTGGACATTCGACCACACCTGACTGAAAGCACGAGTCTCGTGGCGCACGCGCCGATCTAAAAATAGAACAAAACAACTTCCTTGTAAGGTTCACATTTCTAATTTTAAAATGGCCATTTTCGAAGAGCAGAGAATCTGCATTAAGTTTTGTTTTAAATTGAAAAAAGTGCTACTGAGACGTATGAATTGATAAAAGAAGCTTTTGGCGATGCAGATTTATCCCGTTCAAGAACTTTTGAATGATTTTCACGCTTCCAAAAAGGTCGGGAAAAGGTAAACGATGATCAGCATACTGGGCGTCCAAGATCATTTCGTTGCGAGGAAAACAAGCTCAAAATAAAGGAGTTAATTAATCTAACAAAGAATTTCTATTAAAGACTTATCTTCAGAGACTGGACTATCTGTTTATTTGGGGATAATGAGGTGCTTAAGGGAGGCAGTGCGCCTTAAAAGACCTGAAAGATGGCAAAACAATGACTGGATACTTCACGTCGGTAATGCGCGGCCGCACACAGCCCATGTTGTTTTGCAGTTCTTGGCCAAGCATTCAACCATACAGATCCCTCATCCACCCTATTCCCCCGACTTAGCCCCCAATGACTTTTTCCTCTATTCTAAATTGAAAATGAACTTGAAAGGACGGAAATTTGACAACGTTGATATGATACAAGCTGAATCGAAGGCAACTTTGAGGAACCTCTCAAAAAGTGATTTTATCTCCTGCTTCGACAATTGGAAAAAAAGATGGAACGGGTGTATTGAGGCAGGAGGGGCATATTTTGAAAAATATTGAATTAGTTTTTTTATTTGTTTTATTTTTTCAAAGATACAGAGCAGTCCTGGAAATTATTGAACGCACCTTGTATAATTCCAAAGGCTTCATCATTCTTTTCACTCCATATTTGCCAAGCGACTTCATCTTTTATATCAGGCTCGGGATCCGAAATTACGCATTTAAATAATTTCTTTCCACGTAAAAGTGCTCCGACTTTTAAAGCCCAAATCGGATATTTGTTCCTGTTAAAGGTTCAATTTTTGTCGTTGGCGAAAAATTGCAATTCATTTTAGCCTGTTTTTCAACTTTTAAAAATTAAACAATATAGTTTAAAGGTAGTTTATAATTCAAAAATTTTTTTTTTCAATCCTTCTATTTAAAACTTTCTTTTATCAATATAATTCAAATTCTATTGAAATATATTTCAAAATTTACATGTGTTGATGCAGAATTAGAATAAACGTATCAAACTTCTGATAAAATATTTTCGCTTTTTCTCAAGTTTTAAATTGAACCACGCTCTGCTACCATATATTGTAGTATTTTAAATAATTACAACTCTCTTTAAAGCAACAAAAGAATTATTTATTGCATTTAGCAAGACAAGAAAGAAAAAAAAAAACAACTCGGAATGCCAAAACAAAAACCTTTTAGGTTAATTCCTATTCCAAATCTAGCTTTCACACAGAGTATTCAAAAATAAAATACGACAATTATTTAGATATATATTGACTTTTAGTATCTTCTATATGTAGATGTGTTTGAGGGCCTTGACTTGATAGCCTGCTCGTAGAATGGACAATACAAGTTGCACACCTGGATCTATTTGAAAAAAAAAAAAAAAAAGAAGCTAAATGAACAGGAACACAATTCCCCAAAATCTTTTTTAATTATAATACACTGCGGCATGTAATTGTAAAACGGAAACGCTGAGGAGCGCGATTACAGGGCTCTTAAAAACAGCGGCAGACCAATCTATACAAAACGACCTTACAAGAATGGATAAATCTAAGCTATACTCTCACTACAAAGACATTCACATATCTTTCATGACGGAGGGATACCTTTTAGGGGATTTTCCTTTCCCGGTTGTAAGACTACTCGCACAAGTTAGAATACTTTCAAGTTTTTTTAGAGAAAACCACACCAAGATGCTCTGCGGTGAGGACCCGACTTGTACCTTCTGTAATTCAAAACTACAAAATGAAATCACTCACTATATTTTTGATTGCTCTGCTCTGAAAGAAGAAAGAAGAACCCTTATGCTCAAAACTGGGCAACTCTGTGCTTCACTTCCATCAATAATTGACAATATGACCCAGAATAAGTATATTGCTACGGCGTTTTATGGTTTCCACAAGTCCATATCTCAGAAGAAGGCCAAGTGATACTCACTCCTCACTTTCTTACTGCTACTCTTTTTGTGTTGATTTCTTGCTTCCCTCTTTCTTCTTCTTATTTTTTTCCTTTTCTTGTTTTTTTTTTTTTTTTTTTCTTTCTCTTTTTACTCTGTATATATCGCTATTTCCGTTGTCTCACTGCTTTGTTCTTATGCATACCTCTGGTGAATCCTGTATAGGGTCAGTGACCCTAAATAAAGGCTTTTTTGTTGTTGTTGTTGTAATTGTAAAACGACACTTGCAAGTTTAACCGCATGAGTTTCTTTTCAACGACAAATTATTTTTTTTTTTTTAAGGTGAAATATCGACAATTTCTAACCTTTTGGATGAGGTATGAAAGGATGAATTATGAAGAGTAATGACGAACGGAAAAATAAAATTTTCCGTTCGTCATTACTCTTCATAATTCATCCTTTCATACCTCATCCAAAAGGTTAGAAATTGTCGATATTTCACCTTAAAAAAAAAAAAAATTAATTTGTCGTTGAAAAGAAACTCATGCGGTTAAACTTGCAAGTGTCGCTTTTTTAATTATATTTTTTTCAGACAGATTTCCAGGTACGTCTCTCTTTTCTTATTCTTACTAGATCACAAATAACTCTCAAGCACCATTGGATAATTATTTTTGAAAAAATACTCATTTTTAATAGATAAACCATTATATACAAAAATAGAGGTGTATGCATTCAGATTCTAATGTAAAAATACACTCATGGACAAAACTTAAGAAAGTTGTACCTTTTAGTATGTATATTGGGATTCAGACAATAACTCTGAAAGATATTACAGGGACCTTTATTGAAGACACACGAGATAACCAAGTGTGACCAAAATTTCCTGTCTCCTTAAAAAAAAAAAAAGGCGACCAGAGACATCAAAGACATTAGTGTATTTAATGATGGAGTAGAATCTACCACCATTGTAAAATAACTTGACCTTTGATATAAAGGACTAGCTCCAGGAGATGTGGAATCACGGTGGAGAGCATTACAGATGCTTTCTCTCTCAGGAAGGAAGGGAGTCTGATAAACAGCAACCATCTCCAATAACTCAATTAGATAGGTTTCCTGAACTGATGTTCCTGGTTTCACATGGCAACACGATTTTACATTGACAATGATCATACACCTGGCTGACTAGAAGATTTCTACCTTCAGCAAAGAGCAATCCATGATCTATCATATGAAAGTGACTATATAAAACTGTGTGCAGGAAGTGGTCTGGCTGCCAACCCCACCCTGCCCCACCAGCTGGAAGCCAGCATCCAGGCCGGGGAGGGCCAGCGGCTCCAGTTGGAGCAGGAGGGACTCTGGCTGGAGGGAGAGTTGACCACTCTACTGGCCTCTGTGAGTACTCACATTGACATTTTATAGATGAACTTATGAAGGGGGGATAACCAATATGGCCTCTACAACATGTACAGCTGAAGTTCTGGGATGATACTCACAGAACCTGACTAAGTCGCAGGAGTTGGTCTTTTAGCCGCACAAAATCTGTGATGCTCTTAGATGTCCACTGAAGAAATATGTTTACTGGCAGGTAACCTCCGAACTTCCTTTGTGTTGGGGATAGAGGATTGTTTCCATAGTGAACAAGGTAGTAAGCACAATGTCCAATACTGATTATAGCCATATAAAACTGGGTCCTATAACAAAACAATCGTAGAGCCATCAGCTTGACCTTTAAATTGAATCATGTCAATAGAAACCTTTGAGTAACTCAGAGTAAATTGCTGTATCGAGAGATGAAATAAAGGTTTTTCAAGAGGGTTCAGAATATTGTCAAAGAGACATCAGATGGCTGGAGTTACCAAGTTTCTTAAAATGCAGATTTTTACCCATCCTTACTTATGTTTAACCACAATGGCCTTTATAGAAATGTTGGTGCTAGAATATTCAGCACAGATCCAATACAATAGTAGGTGTATAAATGGAAAGAGAGGTAGTTGAGTTATAACATCTTGGTTATATCTTTAAGATCCTCTTTACCTTCTGTAGACAAGGTAAAGTAGAACCTCCCTTTAGCAGACACCTCTCCACAAAGGGCAGTTTTCATTTGCAAAATTACCATTTTTACAATTTTGCAACTCTCTGGTAAGAGCACACCTCGCCCTAAAGGACACTTTGGCTCT
>CP092872.1:1295908-1321660 GCA_030710605.1 Cordylochernes scorpioides
CCAATTAGGTGTTGTCCTTTACAGGGAGGTAGTTCTACTGTATTCACTATATTTATGGCCTGTACAAGCCCTGTAGAAGTAGATGACATTAGTTTTAATCTTTCAGCCACTACACTGAATATAGGGAGAACACTGCTACACAGAGTTGATACAAAAGTGCTGCAACTATCCGGGGCTAAATGGATGACACCTTTTGTGACACCTGGTCAGTGGTTCTATTCCTGAAAGACGTCAGGTTGCTCTCTCTTGGCTTCCATGTGGAACTTGTAAAGTTTCTGCGACAGCTACAGATTGGCCCTAGGCATCAACTGTTGAAATCTGCTAGGAAACCTGGGCTGAGTTTTCTGACAACAAAATAAATGTTCAATAACTTGTGTTAGTTACTTTGATTCACTGATGGGGTGAGGGACCATTGGAGCAATTATTTCATCAGGAAAATGTGCCTAAAGTGGAATTTGACCCGGGTCCTGTGATTACTGAAAATTGACGGTTTTTGTGTGTGTGTACCATTTGACCACCAACTCCCTATAAAAGTAATGAAGGTTGGCTATTTTATTTAGAAATAAATTGTAAATTTTAGGAGTCCCTGGCAAGATTTGAGGCGTTTGTTACTATTTTGGGATTTTAAGAACTTGAGAGTGGCTGATAACCTGGCTTGGAAGACAGTGTGTATAAAAGTTGAGAAATGTGAGAAACAAAACAAATGTTTTCATTCCTATGTCATTAGAACTGTTATGAAACATTTAGTTTATAATTCTGCACAGAGAGGTTCCATTCGTGCTCTATCATCTAATGTGTGGTGTTCCAGATAGAACAGGCCAAAGAAAGGAAAGCCCAACTGGAAAAAGACATTGAAGAAATCCAGGTAAATATTTCACAACTTGCACTACACAGGGGTCGGATGAAATCAGACCTGGACTGACGAGGACCATAGCCTGAAACCATGGTCTTCAAATGGGCACGTCTCAGTTTGCCAAAGTTGGCTTTGTCACAGACCTGAGTTTGTGGAGACAGATGGCGCCTAGTTTTTGGGGGTCTATTTTGATGGGAGAGGTGACCAGTATCCTCCCAGTGAAATATCCATCTATATTGGTCCATATAGCCACCAACTTGATGGACAACACACAGGCATTTTTCTAGCTCTACTACAACTCTCCCATTGGGTGAGTTTGATTGGAACCATTTTATAAAGGTGGACACATCCGTGGATGTCCCCTGGAGCTATTGATACAGTCTCTAATTCAACACTCTCTTACTATAATTTAACCTTTAAAACCTCTTATCAACCACAGAGTGAATGGAAGTGGATCAATTAGTCAGAATTAAATAAATTACAGTAAGTTGGTTGAATTAGAGATGCATGCCACAGCACTTGGATTCAGAAACAGTTCCCAATGTTAGACTCAATTCTGGTTTGTAACTGTTAGATATTTTTTGATGGTTTACACCGTTTCTCTATCAACCTTACTTAAATTAGCAGGATCAATGGTAAGCCATTGTTGTTGGTACGACAGAGCTGTCTGCAGTTGGAGAACTTGGCAGAGAAGACCCACATCTGGGAGGACATGGATGATTCCAACATGGAGGACAAGAGGTGAAAAAAAAAGGCATTTATTTGTTGGGCACATCAAACAACATATATATATGAAACAACTTGTAAAAATATCTATAAATATATATAAATGTCAAACAAAACGTAAGAGAATTGCACAAATAATAAAAAACATACTAGCTCTACAAATTATAAAAATATATTTGGTATAAAATAAATAACTACAATAAATACAAATGTTGCACTTGTTATAAAGGAATACATCAGACTAGTTATATATATATATGGCACAAGAACTTTATATAAAGCACGAGAAAAATGAAATATATAAACGATATAAAAATATAGCTTTCATCCTTATAACATGAGATATGAAAGTTAGATATGTAGAGAGGAGTAAATGCACATTTCGATGTGAAGGTTGTGTAAGGCCCAAGACATCACAGGTAGACAAGAGAGATTCACACGGCTGCCACTTGACGACTACAGCACACACACACAATGACTAAAGCAGGGTAGATGGCTAGAAGGTGAGCTCCTCATCCACCTGGAGTGAGTGGAGGGGCACCGGGGAGGGGGGGTGGAAGGCCTGGAACACCACACAAAGTCTGCCAGGTCCTCTGGGGGTGATGGACTACTTACAGGCTCCGGATCCCCCCCTGGGTGGAAATGAGCTGTGAGTTTGGTCATCACACTGCCATGGAGGTCCCTGTCTGGCACCCCGGTGGTCTCCTGACACAGGAGGAGTCAATTAGATATATCTCCTTCATATGGAACCAATGGAAGGTTGATGAACCCCAGAAATAGGCATGAGGGAATACCACACTCATATCTCTTGAGTCAGGCCCCCGGCTATAAAAATATTTTGAAAGCTTGTTAAAGACAGTTGGTATTAGGTATCGGACGATATGCTGTCATTCAAAATGACATCTCTATTCTGGCACTCTGCCAACATGTCTTCTTGCTGTCTCTGTGGCGAGATAGAGATGTTTTGTTACATTTCCTCAATATCCGGATTGGCAGGACATGAAGGAGGTTCAACACCAGATTATGCAAATTGACTCAAAAAGAGTTTGATATGGATATTGATTGTTTCGCATATGTTTCCATAATTTTTCATCTGTCTAAATGAAACTTTGACACTTATAGAGTTAGGTCTTAAAAGAGTCACTGCTATAGTTAGAACCTCGACATATGCAATGGTGGTGCTTATACCCTTAATAGACCAATTGGATGCTGTTGATGGGAACATCTGAGGTACACAAAGTTAGGAATAACAGGGTAATTTACAATACTGTTTGTTCCAAACACAGCCGAGCCTAGTTCAGAATAATTAGGGGTTTATGTGTGACCATCACACACAAAGATGGTCCCCAATGTGGTAGAACTGCCAACATGGGTTATGTAACAGGAACTCCTCTCTTTTGTCAGCTTTTAATCCCACACTACAACAGCAGTTACAATCCTTAATAACCAATGGAAGTTTGTCAGAATCTTTGCCCAAAAACTTGTGGCATAGACATGACAAATACTTCTTTAGTTGTACAGCAGTGAAGCCACCAAGATTCTAACAAGCCCTTTCTTTGTGTTCCAGACTTTAAACCAAGCTGGCAGAATCTCTGGAATCATCCAACATGCTTTCCAATAAAGCAATGCATACCTTCCATTAGATACTAAACTGGACCTTTGGAAGAGACTGCTGCTTATCATCAACCAGCTCAAGGAGCATGGACTCCTGGCACAAGGGGATAACAAAGAGACTTACAGCAATCCAGGGATGGTCCAGAACATCATCTGCAGAGAACCTGCGGTCTGGGTTGAGCTCCAGCATGTGGGAGATGAGATCCTGCAGTCACATGAGAAATGAACACTGTCCACCCAGGGGGAGGGAGCAGGGTACCTTGGCAGAATGTGAGATGTTGTCCCAGTAGGGGGACAGGAAGGTGAACTTGCCGGCCAGGATCTGTCCGTACAGCTCCTCCTGGTCATTGGCCGGGCTGTGGAAGGGGGGGAAGCCACAGAGCAGGATGTAGCTGATGATGCCGGCGGCCCAGACATCCACCTTGGTCCCGTAGCTGGGCCACACCCGCTGTGTTTGAACCATCCTCACCCACCACAGTGTGTGGAACTCACCCAGTCTCTGCCAGCACCTCCGGGGCCACGTAGGTGGGGGTGCCGCAGACAGAGTACAGGGGCTGCTTGCATTCTATGGCCAGCCCAAAGTCTCCCAGCTTGAGGGACTTGCTGCCGTCCTTGTACTCTATCACCTGGTGTGACACAGAGAGTTGAAATGCAACTTGCTCAGACTTTAGAATTCAACACCCCAATTTGTGCTGAATTAAAGAGGTTATAGATATGATATTGGCCACAAAAAAATTGCATCACTTATAAACATTGAGGCATGTAAATGATCAATTTTCTGAAACCAAAACTAAAATAAGTTATGTACATATAGTCTAGTTATGTTTAGTCTAGTTTTCAGAAAAGTGACCATTTACATGCCGTTCTATCAAATGTTTATAAGTGAAGCAATTTTTTTGTGGCCAATATGTGTTTGATATAATCTCTTTAATTCCTCACATAATTTAATCAGCTTTAATTCAACAAGTGATGATATAGCCATCCATCAAAAGGTAAATAAATAGTCTCCTAGTGTATCATTGATTACAGTTATATATATTTTGATAAGGTACAATTTGGATTATAAACACAAGGTAATAAGTCCAAATCCAAATAAATAAATAGTGTGTGATGTTTCGGTAACAGCGTTGTTACTGAAACGTCACACACTATTTATTTATTTGGATTTGGACTTATTACCTTGTGTTTATATATATATTTTTAATTCTTAAGATCATCCTTAATCTGTGGAATGCCAATGTCCTATATACAAGCTAATTTCTGAGGTAGAACCATAGGCCTCAGGGAAGGTGGAATTTCAACTAGAGAAATTGTTATGAAAGTAGGCTGCAATCAAAGTACTGTAAGAATTTGGTCTCAGTGGTCAGAGGAAGAGAAAGAAAACCTGGCTTAGGTCGCTCTAGAGCAGCCCTGGCCAACCTAAATGACGCCACAGGCCGCACGGAATTGTAAACAAGGTCTAAAAACTTTAACTATATCAAAATTATTATAATTATTTCAATATATTTTTACAAAATTTTTTACGGCGGGCCACGGGTTGGCCTGCTCTAGAGTAACAACAGAGAGAGGATGGTTGTAGCAGACAGCAGCTCTACATGTACAGAATCTCTGAACACCATCAATAACTGTCTTATCAAAGCAGAACTCTGTAGTCACCGGCCTTTACTAAGAATATCACTCTCTGCTAGATACAGGAGTGACAGGCTCAGCTGGTGTGAAGAGAGACATTGTTGGGCTCAACAATGGCATTCTGCCATTTTTCTGATGAATCCAGATTCAGTTTGGTCGCTCATGACAGCAGGATACATGTTAGACATAGGCCCCTAGAAAGATCCCAACACTGTACTGTACAAAGACATACAGCAATGGCTTCATGGTGTGGGGTGACATCAGCTATGGAAGTAGGATCCCTTTATTCAAGGCACAATAACTGTTCAGCTATACATTGCAGATGTAACTTGTTGTGTTACCATTTCTTAAGCAGACCAATAATGTCATTTTCCAACAAGATAATGCCCAACCACATACATTATCACGAGCCTCCCTGGCCCGCATGTTCCCCAATTAAGCATGTATGGGACATGATGAAGAAAATTTGGAAATCTTTACAGCCAAGTCATCTCCAACAGCTTCGTCAAAAAATTGAAATGGCTTGGTCAAGTATCCCACAAGAAGCCATAAAAAACTGTGACAGTAGGCCTCACCATGTAGCTGTATACGTGCCAAAGGAGGACACCAAATATTGATGAAATACTTTTACAAAGTACATCAAAATACACCATTAAATAGCTCACCAAGTTATTTTGTGGCCCCAGTGTATATAAACTACAGTCAAATCCCTCCCTCTATAGTGAATCCCAATTGGACTGAACTTTTGGTTCACTATAGCCATGGTTTGACTATTTTTTATTGATTTTCAAAATTTCTAGATCATATAATTAAAGGACAGCCATATGCACAGAAAAAGGCTACCTCTTAATAATGGCCACTTTGTTTGAATTCCCTAAATTGACCTTTTTCTTTACATTAATGCTGAATATCAAAACAAGAGAATTATTGTTTATATATAGGTGTGGCCTATCTCCTTTTAAATGTGGCATCCATCCCTGGTGAATAGATCTATAGCAAATTCACAACAAACATTCAAAAGAGCAATAACAAGGTGGCTAAGCTTTTGTGACATGATGGAGTACAAGGAACAAATAGGAAGAATCTGTCAAAAGAAATGTTGCAGCAGGCTAATGATATACAGTAGAACTACCTCCCTGTAAAGGACAACACCTAGTTGCAGAGCCAAAGTATCCTTTAGGGAGAGGTGTCCTCTTACCAGAGGGTTGCTAAATTGTAAAAAATGGTAATTTTGCAAATGAGAACTGTCCTTTGTAGAGAGGTGTTCGCTAAAGGGAGGTTCTACTGTACCAAGACACATTGTGTGGATGGTAATAATTATCAAAAAGACTTCAGTTGAAGCCAGTACCAGGAGGTTCTCAGGCTTGATGTCGCGGTGCACAATGTGGCGGGCGTGGAGGTAGCTCATAGCCTGGGCCAGGTCAGACACCATGCCGGAGCCGTCCCTCTCCGAGTACTTGGTTGCCGTGGCTATGGCTTGTAGTAGGTCCCCTCCCTGTTGGACCACAGGACCTTTATATTGGCAACACTTATGTTACAGGTAATGTGTAGGGATGTTAGATCCCTTCAAACAACTGATCCATAGAAAATATGCAAAAAATAAATAAATTACACTGAAAAAAGATTTTGAAACAAGATACACACAAGGGGTGTGTTGATTCAAAGTTGGATTATAAATGGGTTAAGTAGACAAAAATTTGATTGGGATTTAAGAAATGATGAAAAGGTAAGCACATTGAAGTACAGGCTACGTACATTCACCAGCTCCATGACTAGATAGATCCGGCCTCCAATGTCAAAGTCCTCCTGGAGCTGGACAATGTTGGGGTGCTTGACGTGGCGCAGGATGCTCACTTCATTGGCTATCATGTGTTCCTGGCACATCACTTTCTTTGTTACACCACAGTACAAACCTCACTATAACAACATCACTTGGGACTTTAATACAAGGTTGCTGTCATGAAGAATCCACATGCTTTCTTTTTTTGTTTCAAATAAACCAACTTCCTATATATTTTTTTCCAAGTACAGTAAAACCCCTCTATAACAAACATCAATAGGACTGAACCTGTGGTTTACTATAGCCATGGTTCCTTATAGCCATAGTTCACTGTATTAAAAAAATGGGGATATTAATTCAGGTTAATAATAAGGAAGGTTCGCTAGATCCCTGGTTCATGTTAGCAAAGTTTTACTGTATTGTTGTCTTTTTACTGGAGAATTAGTAAAAATGGTGATTTTAGCAATAACAACTGTCCTTTGTAGAGAGGTGTTCTCTGGCGTTAGTGTTCTTTCATGGAGTTTTTACTGTGTTGATTTTGTGGCAAATATAAATACAGTAAAACCTCCACTTTGCCTCTACAACTAGGTGTTGTTCTTTGGAGAGAGAACTGTGTAAAACTTTGAAATTCCAGAGAGGAGATTGAAGTTTAGAGTAGGAGGAATAAGAGAGGATTGGCATGTGTGTCTGAGGAGGGACATGGAAGAGATAAGAACAGGAATCCATCAATAGCTCACTTCCTTATTGTGCCTAGGTTGGCAACTTCCACCTGACATCCCGGCTGGCTGGATCTCTACAAAACTACCATTATATCCTATAATAGTAGCATGCACTACGGTGTGTTTTATATGTGGATCTGACACCCTTGGCCTATATGTACAGTATAAAGGACACCACCTAGCTGTAGAGTTGTTTAGAGAGAGATGGAGGTTCTATACAAGATGAAGGGAGGAAAAGCATTAAAACAAAGTATTTTGTTCATCTCCTAGTACAGAACAGTGGTGATAAAGCCTTAACTCCAGAATTTTGTCTGAATTTCCCAAAATTGGTGTTGTAGTTCATTTCTTCATTGCCACTATTATTTCTGTACTGGGATGATAAACAAAATGCGATATTTGAAGGGAGAGGTGCCACATATACAGTAAAACTGCTAACATGAACCTGGGATATTGGCTATAGTGGACCATAAGTTCAGTCCGTTAGGGTTTGCTATAGCGAGGCTTTATAAACTGTATATGTATAAATCAACACTTGCAAGAATTAAATCATTGTTTCCATGGAATTCGTGTAATCTTTACACAAGGGGATAAGAAACAACAACAACAACAAATCATTGTTTCAAATCTCCTGAGAAATTTCCTTTCTCAAATAATGAATTAGAGATTGTAAGGAGAGAAATGGTCAGAAAATACATCTGGGGGTTTGAGTCAAAAGACAATCCATCAAATAAGTTTATATAAAAAAGGGCAAACCTGAATCTGTAAAGAAAAAATAATTTTTTTTTCTCAAAATATTTCGAGAGATTTCTCCCTCTTTATCAATATTTTGCACAGTAAATTGATGAAGAGGAAGCAATCTCTCGAAATATTTTGAGAAAAAAAAAAAGTTTTTTCTTTACAGATCCAGGTACGCCTTTTTTTAAATATAAATTTGGGGGTTGTTCACCTGTGCGAGTCAAACACCAAAGATGAAGGAATCGACGTCACACACACAGTTTCAGCAATGTGTGTGGAGGTATATATATATGTTTGAATCATGTGGCGGTGGGTGTCAGACGGAGGGTAAACAAGGAGGACAGAAATAGACAGCAGATGGAGATCAGCTCAATGCACCAACAGTGTGGGGGTTGGACTTTTATTTAAAACTGAAGGAGTTTTAATTTGGTTTATCACACCTAAATTATAAATAAAACACTGGATATCAGAATTATACATATACTTTTTTTCCTTCACATTTCCAATAAATTTGGCTATATATGAAATGAAGCTTTTTCCCTTCCTTTTTTTCAAATGAAACAACTTTCTACTAATCTTACTGCTAGAGAAAACTACTGGGAGGATCTGACAGCTATTGTTCCAGTTTAATCTACCAGACAGCTCTAATGTTGTATTGGATTGTTCTGGCTCTATCCGGGGCTCCAGTGGAATTCTTAGTTCAAGCAAGAGAGGCCATAGACTAATGTCCATCAGTGGGGGCTAATGCTTCAATTGGGCTATAACAATAGTGAGGCTTATGTAAAATCAGGAATATGTGAATTTAATGATTTTATATAAGTGCAAGCAACAGTTACCCAAAAATTATTTGAATAAGGAAAACTTTATATAAGTTTTACAGTAGAACAACCTCCCTGTAAAGGACAACACCTAATTGCAAAGCCAAAGTGTCCTTTAGGGAGAGGTGTCCTTTTACTGGAGAGTTGCTAAATTGTAAAAATGGTAACTGTCATTTATAGAGAGGTGTCCTTTAGGGCATGTCCTCTCATGAAGGTTCTACCGTATTCCCCCATTCAAATATGTGCATACTAGACTGGGAGGTACGTACCTTGCCCTGGCACTTGACTTTGTTGATGACTTTGAGGGCAAAGTTGGTCTGGGAGTTCCTGGAGAGGACTGTGAGGTCGGGCAATCACCCAGTACTGTGTGTACTTACTTGTCAGTGCACTCAAACACTGTGGCAAAGTTGCCGTCTCCAATCTGCCGTCCAATCTGGTAGCGCTGGCTGATGTCTGGGGGAATGGAGGCCGGGGAGATGGGACTGCCTTTGGGGGGAGCCACCGCAGCGGAGGAGGACAGTGGGGGATGGTGGATCACCTTCAACCATCATGTGTTTCTACAATCTGTCTTGGGACATGGAGTAGAAATGACTGGATATCAGAGATATACTAAAACCACTCCTAGAGGGAACTCCACCTTTGCTGGTCCTAAGCCCTGATAAAAAAGGAAAATAGAGAGCAGAAACAAGCTCGCTAAAACCAGGGCTCAGCTGGCCTGGCTGATAGTACCCTGTAGGGGTCCTGATCCAGGGATACAGGATGAGCTATGTTTTTATTCCATCTTTGCTCGGTAGGAGTGGCTGCATATGGCATCTGTTCCTCATGTCAGAGGCGGCCATTTATTTTGGAGCTAAGTCAGTGGCCTGCTACTGAGTAGTGCTCCCAGTCTTAATGACATTCTACTTCACCCAGTCATGATAGTTGTCAAGGCTCTACAAGTTTGATACCCTTATATGATTGAGTGGAGATAAGACCTTTCTTGGGAGCCTTCCTGTCTTAGGAGTAGATTTTTAGTAAGAACAGTTTTTCCATTAATTTAGTTTTCTTAACCCTGTCTAGTACATTCATGTATAAATAATATTCTATAATTGAAAGCATCATTCAATTTGCATAAGAATAGTTTTAGGCTTCTTTTAACCAAATTTTTATTAAACCTATCTTTGAATATAACCTCTGTCTTGGGAGTGCATTTTTACTTGGAGTCAAATAGAAACTCCCAAGCCAGGTTTAATTACTAGGCAATCACCTAGCTCTGTGGGAAGGAAGCTCTGAGAGGACAGGAATACTGTCTGTGTCAACTTGGGGCCTGAGGGAGAATCTATAGATAGATCTATCCAAGACAGATGATGAGGCACAATTTGGTTTATAGACCAGGTAATAAGACCAAATCCAAATAAATAAATAGTGTGTGACGTTTCAGTAACAACACTGTTACCAAAACATCACACACTATTTATTTATTTGGATTTGGTCTAATTACCTTGTAGTTCTATGCAAGAGTTTTTGTTGTGCTAGTTTTTTTACTTATTCTGATTTAAGGGGAGGAGGAGGACAAAAATATTTGAATGGAATATTTTTAGAAAAAAAAAAAGGGGGGAGGGAGGGACCCACACAACACTCACCCCTGTGGTGGATGTTTTCTTGGGGGATCTCCAGACCACCAGCTCTGCCACCACCAGCACAGTCAGATAGTAACAGCCAGACAGACAGACAGAGGGACACTCACTCTCCGAGGAACTATGCTGGGGGAGAGGCTGCTGAGTCTTCCGGCCCACCAGGGGGCTACGGGAGAGGTACTTGCACTCTGTTGTCACACCAGGCTGGTGACATATCTGACAAAAAATGGTTCTCATCTCCCCCCACTTGCCCAACACTTGGCACCTACAGCTCCAGAACACAGCTTGCATTAGATGCACTAAACAGGACCTTTGGCCGCTGCTTTATCATAAAACAGCTGGAGGAGCGTGAACTCATGGAATTGGTGTAATCTTTACACAAGGGGATAAGAAACAACAACAACACTGTCTATAAACAGCTGGAGGAGCATGGACTCATTGAATTCATGTAATCTTTACACAAGGGGATAATAAACAACAATGGGTTCTAACATCTCCAGGCACTTGCAGAGTATATCGGAGTATATCCAAACTGGGAGGAACACATCTCTCCTTGTAAAAATGCAGTAAAACCATGCATTTGGGGAAAATTCAGACAAGACTGTATACCATGGTTTTGGAGTATAGCCATACTCATTTTTTAGGGAAGAGGTGCTCCTTTGGGAACATGGATACTGTCAGGTATATTTATTCTAAGGGGTACAGACACTATAGTTGAACCTTGCTATAACAATGACACTTAGGGGGAACCAAGACTTTTAATTATTATAAACACAAGGTAATACGACCAAATCTAAATAGATAAATAGCATGTGATTGTTACCGACACATCACACACTAATTATTTATTTAAATTTGGTCTTATTACCTTGTTATTAAGAACTTTTATCTGATGATGGTAACAACATTGTTACAGAAACATACACATATTTGGTTTGATCATATTACCCTGTGTTTCTAATCTATATTCCAAATTGTATTTACTTAGCCAGAATTGGAAAAATAAACATCAACCAATTATATATTTATTGTCAGACATTCTAGTGACTCACTCAGCCAGTCAGTGAAACATCTGGAAGTAAATAAATAATCAGTTGATGCAGCCATATATATTTCCAAACATACTTTCAACCAACAAGTGATCTTCAAAATTAACCAGAATTGTTATAAACATGTTCCATGGTTATAAACACAAGGTAATAAGACCAAATCCAAATAAATAAATAGTGTGTGATGTTTCGGTAACAGCGTTGTTACCATCATCAAAACAAAAGTACTGAATGAGATTCTCACTTAGTACTTTTGTGCGAAGATGGTAACAACGCTGTTACCGAAACGCCACACACTATTTATTTATTTGGCCTTATTACCTTGTGTTTATAATCTATAATCCAAATTGTGCTTTATGATGTTCCATGGTTGAAACAATTGGGGCTTAAACTAGGGACTTTTGACCAAGAGAGGACAAGGTTCCAGTCTGAGAGAGCATCAAGCCGGCAGTTACTCCCCTATAGAATGAATCAATTATGGATGTCTGTATAATAAATCTAATATAAGGGTATAACTAGGGACTTTACCTTCCAGGTCCAGCTCAAAGTCATCGTGGGAGTATTTCTCAGGTCCGTAGGCAATCAGGATATCCTCTTCTCCGAAGAAGTCAGCTAGACAGGTCACCTGAACAACACAATCACATCTGTGTTGTCACATCTTCATACGGTACTGTGAAGATGAATAAACTTCCTTTGCTTCTCTCCAATGGAACCCAATTGAAGCAATCATTGTAAACATGAAAACCTAGTATTTGAAATGACAGGACAGTAGAGACTCCCATGAAAGACCATAGTCTATAAACA
Source organism: Cordylochernes scorpioides (assembly GCA_030710605.1). Lineage (NCBI taxonomy): Eukaryota > Metazoa > Arthropoda > Arachnida > Pseudoscorpiones > Chernetidae > Cordylochernes > Cordylochernes scorpioides. The sequence goes on from CP092872.1 coordinate 1,308,252, forward strand.
CAAACTCAGTTTCTCCTGGAGGTAGTCTCTTATCAGAGTCATAAGAAATATTTCAACCAAAAACAAAGTCTCTAAGGAAAGAATGGGTTTAACCATGTTTTATGGTCTCACACGGAAGACTGTAGTGTATTTATCAGCAAATGTCTTGTGGAATAAGAAATCTTGTATTAAAAGTAGCTGATCAAAAGTGAAGATGCATTTGTTATAATGACAGAATATTCTGGAGAACCCAACATTCACTTAGTAAGTCTTAATAGAGAAATCTACATATTGAATGAATGCTAAGAAACATGCACAGATCCAGGTTTTCAATCAAGTCTGATGCAGGGTTCTTGCTGCTGGAGATACAATGTTATTTAGAATCAGGGCATATCAGGAAAAATACAATTATTTTGGAAAGTTAATTGGGAAAATGAACAAAGTACAAGTCAATGTTTCTATGGTGATCTTTAGAGTGTTAAAACAAACACCCATTAAAATTATCCAGTGTGTCAGGAGATAACTAAAAGAGTCAGCATCACATATTACTTCAGGATTCTGTAAAGAACTGTTTGCTGACAGTCATGACCTGGGATCTAATCTCACATCTTTTTTTCTGAAGAAATAATTGCTGCCCCCAATTCTTGTCAAACCCCACAAGTAAGGGAAAGTAACCAAATGGGACTGTGGCACATTTATAAGTGTACAATTTAAACAGGCTTTCTACATGTGAAAACATGGTGTGTTGCAGTAAAAGCATATGCTAAATAACTACCCACTGTGGGTTTTGTGGTCTGCACCATGTGTCCAGGAAGTTTCTAATTAGTGTAAATAGTAATTTTGAAAAACTGTCCTTTGTAGAGAGAGGTAGCTAGAGTATCTTCACACGGAGGTTCACTTTTGTACTATAGAGATAAAGAACACTTCCAGCAAGTACAGTACCTGCTTGCCCCCCAGGGTAAAGACCTTGCGCACCACCCCGCTGTCCAGTTTGATGGCGTTGCTGATGTCCCCTAGGACCTGGTCGAAGGAGTGGGCAGTCTTCTTGTTCAGCAGCACCCGCACCACCTTCCTGGGCTTGGAGCCGTTGCGGATGATGGTGAGCAGCTTGGGTCGGACGTAGTCCCGCGGGGAGCCACTTCTGCTGCCGTTGAGGCTGGACACGGAGGGAGACGGCTGGTCCTCCAGCTTGCGGACTGAGGAGGACCTGTTCTTCTTGAGGTAGTCCATTTTACAGTAGTGGTCCGTGGAGGCACAGACGTAGTTCTGACCCTCTTCAAACTGATCCAGGGAGGTGATCTTGCGCCGGCCATCCAGGGAAAAGATGTACCGCACTCCCTGGGGCAGACCAATCAGCAGTCTGGTGAGGTCCTCCAGGAGGGCCTCGTAGGTCCTGATTTTCTCCGGGGAGATGGCATAAGGCGAGCCCTTGTGGAACCTGTCCCCGTTCTTGAAGAAGAACACCCTCTTGGCCTTCTTCTCTGTGTAGCGCTTCTGGACGCTGGTCCTGAGGAAGTAATTGTGGGCGCTGGGGGACGGACTCAGGTGGCTCCTGTTGAACTTGGAGGGCTTGGGGAGGAGGCCGGAGGAGAAGTGCTCCTCGCACAGAGAAGCCATGGCTGCACACAACTTGGGACATTTCAATATATTAGGTTTGAAGACATAAACACAAGGTTGTTGTTGCTTATTCCTCAAGTCGTTTAAATGATCTCCATTAGGTCCCATTGTCTCAGCTTCTCTATTATAATCCTGGGGTTTTCCCAGATGTCTTTTTTTGGAGGATTTATAAACACAAGGTAACAAATCCAAGTTAATAATTTGGGTGTGATGCTAACACTGTTGTTACCAAAATGTCACACACAGTTTATTGATAAATGTTCCCCCCCGGCTTATAATTTAATAACATCCACAATTACCAAAGGTGCACACAAGAAACTTAGCCCTGGATTCATTATTGATTTTATATTAAACAATTTATTAATGTGGATTTGGTCTTGTTACCTTCTGTTTCTAACTCCACCTTTGCCGGTCCAAAGCCCGGATGAAAAAGGAGGAGGGGGAGCAGTAACAAGCTCATTAAAAAACCTGGGATCAGCTGGCCTGGCTGATAGTACCCTGTAAGGGCTCCTAATCCAGGGATACAGGATGAGCAGCATTTGTACTCCATGTTAGGGAGCGGCTGCACATGGTGTCTGTTCCTCATGTCAGAGGCGGCCATTTATTTTGGAGCTAAGTCAGCCTGCCACTGAGTAGTGCTCCCAGTCTTAATGACAAAGGCAGACGCATTCTACTTCACCCAGTGTGGAGATAAGAAAGAAGAAGAACTTTATGTTTCTAATCCATTAAGACATTAAGAAATAACTAAAGAAGGCAGCATACCTCACCTCTCTCTCTCTCTCTAAGGAATATTTATTTGTTAAACTTAAGATACTTTTTTAATAACCTAATTGTACCTGGTGGATAGTTAGTTTTTTACTTATCCCTAGTACACGTGGTACAGGCCATGATAATCATGGTGGGTAGAAGTAGGCGACTGCTTTTACTGTAAGTGCACCACATGTCTACACATGTGAAAAGCAGTTTGACCTTGCACTTACAAATATGCTAGAGCCCCGTTTAGTTACTTGCACTCAATGGTGGGGTTGGACTTTTGCAAGAATTGGGGGCCATTAGAGCATTTTTTTTTTAAATCAGAAAAATGTGTCCAATGCAGGATTCAATCCCGGGTCGTAGCGGTCGAAAACCAAAGGTTTAGACTTTCATCCTTCCACCGACCACTTATAGTTAGTGACTCCTCTGACTGTAAGTGCACCACATGTGTCTACATGTTATAATAAAAGAAAATAAGACCTAATCCAAACTTTTATTATTATTTTTCTTTATCCTTCTCTTTATATATATTTATATATATATATATCTTTCTCTTTATCTTTCTTTTATTATAATCTATAATCCAAATTGTGCTTTATCCGTGTCTACATGTTGTATGCAATTTGACTTTGCACTCCCAAGTTTATCGCACAAACTATTGTAGTTGGTCAAAGACGTGGGTAGCAGAGTGTAACAAAAGTTTACTGCAATCTCCTGTTTTCTCTGTAGAATACAGTAGAACTACCTCTCTAACTGTGTCCTTTAGAGAAAGGTGTCCTCGGGGAGAAGTTGATTGGTTGAAATGGAGGATGAAAGCTTTTCTAGCCGGAGCCCTCTCTGTCATGGAGTTTCTACTGTAATACAAATACATCTATTTCTTATTTCTCTTCAATTGGAATTTATATTTATTTCATTATTTTTTAGAAGCACACAAACTTCACAGATTATAAACACAAGGTAATAAGACCAAATCCAAATAAAAAAATAGTGTGTGACGTTTCAGTGACATATTTTGTTACCGAAATGTCACACACTATTTATTTATATAGATTTGGTCTAGTTACGATAAGGCACAATTTGGATTATCAACATATATAGTCACGACCGTCATGGGCCGGCCGGCCGGTTCTGTCACGGGTGCGCGCGCATCATCATTATGATCATTATCATTATCTAATGATAATAATAATAATAATAATAATAATTATTATTATTATATTATTATTATTATCCATCCATTATATATATAGTCACGACCGTCATGGGCCGGCCGGTTCTGTCACGGATGCGCGCGCACAGGGAGGTCACGTGCTCGCCGGCAGCCAACGGGCGCGCGCCGCCAGCATTACGTCATAGATTATAAACACAAGGTAATAAGGCCAAATAAAAAAATAGTGTGTGATAAGGCACAATTTGGATTATCTACTTATATAATTGCCTTATTCTCTCTGTGTGAAGTTCACGGATAGATTTTGGTCAGAATGGATAAAATAAAAAATGTGTCAAGGGATGGGAATCGAACCCACGACCTTCCGCTTACCGGGCAGATGCCATGACCACTAGGCTACCCTGGACATATTTTTCCGTTCACATTTTTATTTTTATATTTTCAAGACACACACAGTTTGGGGCGGGACGTTTCACAAGAGAGACATCCACGGCGCCAATTTATAATTGTAACGAATAGTATTTTAATTAAAACATTTTAAAAATATATACGCACTCGGGTAAAACCCGGGCGTTGCCCGGGCCATTCGTCTAGTAGATTATAAACATGAGGTAATAAGACCAAGTTCAGTACTTTTGTCTGAAGATGGTAACCACGCTGTTACCGAAATGTCACACACTATTTATTTTTTTGGATTTGGTCTTATTAACTCGTGTTTATTGGTCTATTTACCTTATATTTCAAATCTGGGAAGTTTGGGTGCTACAAAAAGGTATGTGACATTTCAGTAACAAGATTTTTATCAAAACATCATACACTATTTATTTATATAGATTTAGTGTTGTTACCTTGTGTTTCTAATCCAAATTGTACCAAATCATCAATAAGAGATGAATGTGTTAAGTCACCCAGAAGACTGTGATGTAAGTACACCAGAGCTGTGAACAGCAGCCAGGATTTGAGGACAGCTATGTACTTAGTGAGTGTGATGTAAGTACACCAGAGCTGTGAACAGCAGCCAGGATTTGAGGACAGCTATGTACTTAGTGAGTGTGATGTAAGTACACCAGAGCTGTGAACAGCAGCCAGGATTTGAGGACAGCTATGTACTTAGTGAGTGTGATGTAAGTACACCAGAGCTGTGAACAGCAGCCAGGATTTGAGGACAGCTATGTACTTAGTGAGTGTGATGTAAGTACACCAGAGCTGTGAACAGCAGCCAGGATTTGAGGACAGCTATGTACTTAGTGAGTGTGATGTAAGTACACCAGAGCTGTGAACAGCAGCCAGGATTTGAGGACAGCTATGTACTTAGTGAGTGTGATGTAAGTACACCAGAGCTGTGAACAGCAGCCAGGATTTGAGGACAGCTATGTACTTAGTGAGTGTGATGTAAGTACACCAGAGCTGTGAACAGCAGCCAGGATTTGAGGACAGCTATGTACTTAGTGAGTGTGATGTAAGTACACCAGAGCTGTGAACAGCAGCCAGGATTTGAGGACAGCTATGTACTTAGTGAGTGTGATGTAAGTACACCAGAGCTGTGAACAGCAGCCAGGATTTGAGGACAGCTATGTACTTAGTGAGTGTGATAATGACGACTGCTGATAAGTTTATCGGCAGATAGAACCCATGATATCATCAGCTGGGGTACGGAAGTCTCAGGCCTGGGTTGCAGGGGCTGCTAAGGTGGGTGGTGGTTGACATTTCTCATTACTCAGCACTTCATTGCAACATCTTACGGCAGCAGCTTGTGTGAGTTACAAGTGGGGCATGGAATCTTGGCTCCAAGTTGTATTTACATTGAGCTTACATGAGAAATAACTAATTAACTTATGATAATTGGGATTATAGATGGTATAAACACAAGGTAATAAGACCTAATCCAAATAAATAAATAGTGTGCGACATTTCGGTAACAGCATTGTTACCATCTTCAGACAAAAGTGATGAATTCAATACTAACTCAGCACTTTTGTCTGAAGATGGTAACAATGCTGTTACCGAAACCTCACACACTACTATTTATATGTGGATTTGGTCTTATTACCTTGTGGCTCCTGTAAATGTAAAAACCATACATCACGACCATCTCTGTGGGTCAGCCACAGCTTTGGCAAATATAGAAACACCTGGAGATAGCTATGGCAAGTCCAAGGTGGACTTTAATTTCATGACAAGGGATTCTGGAAATGTTAACAATTTGCCAAGGAGGAAACAGAAGGTAACAAGACCAAGACAAATTATTGATAAGACACAATTTGGATTATAGATTATAAACACAAGGTAATCAAACCAAATCTAAATAGTGGGTGATGTTTATGTCTGAAGATGGTAACAACGCTGTTACCAAAATGTCACACACTATATTTAATTATTTGGTCTTATTACCTTGTGTTTATAACGCAAATTATTTAAATATCAGTGATGTTTCAGTAAAGAATTGTTACCATCATCAGACATTCAGTACTTTTGTCTGATGGTGTTACTGCCAATGCTGTTAATGAAATGTCACAAACATTTTGATATTTTTGGTCTTTTTACCTTTTGTTTCTCATCTTTAATCCAAAGTGCATTTATCACTGCTAGGCCAAATATTGATAGAATTTTGTTTCAGGAAGATGTATATATCTACACTCATGGACAAAACTTAAGTGGAAAGTCTTTGATGTTGCTGGTTGCCTACTATTCGAAGAAGACAGAGGTTGTTCACACTTAGTTATCTGTTGTGTCTTCAATATAGGTCACTGTAATATCTTTCAGAGTTATTATCTCCTGAGGTAAAGTTTTGTCCATGAGTGTATGTTAAAAGAAAGGCTATCTCACCTGTCAAAACAGAATCTAGCAAAATCCTCTTCAATAGTTTCAAATTTCCAAATACAGTAGAACTTCCATGAAAGGACACTCATGCTAGAGGACACCTCTCTACAAAGGACAGTTTTCATTTCCAAAATTACCATTTTTACTAAATAGCAGCTTTACGGTAAAAGGACACCTCTTCCTAAAGGACACTTTATTCTCTGAAATTAGGTGTCCTTTACAGAGAGGTTCTACTATACTCTTTGGAAAATCCTTGTGGATGTCATGAAATCAAAGCCTGCCTGGGATTGAAGAAGGCCGGAGACAAAACAATGATCTCCAGGTGGGTGTTTGACAAAGCTGTTGTCTTCTAGATCCAGGCGGGTGTTTGACAAAGCTGTTGTCTTCTAGATCCAGGCGGGTGTTTGACAAAGCTGTTGTCTTCTAGATCCAGGCGGGTGTTTGACAAAGCTGTTGTCTTCTAGATCCAGGCGGGTGTTTGACAAAGCTGGAGCTGTGGCTTTGTTGTCTTCTAGATCCAGGCGGGTGTTTGACAAAGCTGTTGTCTTCTAGATCCAGGCGGGTGTTTGACAAAGCTGTTGTCTTCTAGATCCAGGCGGGTGTTTGACAAAGCTGTGGTTTAGTTGTCTTCTAGATTGTAGAGATCAAGATGTAGCATAGGTCTCAATTTTGATGAGAGAGCTCACATTTTCATAGATCAAAATCCTTCTGGCAAAACTTCCATCTATAGGTTGATATAGGTTGACAATTTGGATTATAGATTATAAACACAAGGTAATAAGACTAAATCCAAATAAATAGTGTGTGACATTTCGGTAACAGCGTTGTTACCATCTTCGCTGTTACCAAAACACGTCACACACTATTTATTTATTTAGATTTGGTCTCATTACTTTGTGCTTTTCCATCTATAGGGAATCTCTACTCGGTCTTCTGGTTAAGATCAAAGTGTTAGTTTCTATGGGGGAAAAAACAAGGCATTTCTCAAATACAGAACGTAGATTGTATGGTGATAGGTGATTTTTGGTGCACTCACCTTATGATCTTTATTTAAGAAATAATATTATATTCCTTGTATAGAGAATTTCTGCTTTTAACAAAAGATCAATGACTACTCTCACTACTAAAATTACTGATATTTTTATATAAAAATTAATAAAAGTGTCAATTGCTTTTGCTACAGGAGTACTCAGTGATATTTTATTATTCCTTTATAATTCTTCTTTAAACTCTGAAATTAAAACCAAACTTTAAAAATATATATTTTTTTGAAAGTGAATTTTTCATTGAGGCAATTACTTTTAAAAATATATATTTAAAAATTAATTAAAAAATAATACCTTACTTGGGAAAAAAATGTCAGCAGATTTGAAGTTATATTTTGTAAAATCTATATTATAAACAGAAGCACATTAATACATTTTAGAACATGAGTATAGGTTTCCAAAATTATTTTGTTTATTTTATTTTTTAATGAGCGTGTGTGTGTCAAATATTAACTGTGTGATGATTATGGTCAGTCGTCAGCAAAAATAAATTACTTTGAATGGTATTGAATTGTGTTCGACTCTTTCAGAAGTGTTGGTTCATATTTGTAAAAAATGCTTTGACATGTGTGCGAATAATTACAGCAATATTTTTAATATATAAAAGACCGAAATCTAATTTTTAATTTATGACTTTGGCGTTGGACTAGCGGGTGATTCATCACAATTACTAAGCGGGTATTTAAACCGGGAACCGCGTGACACATGTCATAACAATGTAGTAAAAAGAGCATATAATCAATTTATCAGGCACATCTCAGTCGAGATGTCAAAAACACACAATAGGAACATGACAAATACGAACCTTTAATTGCCTATTTATAATCAAAAGTAAATATACAGAAGAATCACACGCAAAGTAAAGAGAGCCTATTTCAGGATTGCTAGACTGAAAATATTACAAATACGAAACGCTTTATGAAAAACAAGAGAAATAATAAAAAAAATCTATACTCAAAAATTATATAAATGCCTCATTTTTAAATATTTTTATTTCAGCACACAAATGCATGCCTCTTTTTTTATTTTACTTTAATATTGAAATTGCTAACTGTATCAAAATATATGGGGAAAAAAATGAAAAATAGATGTTTGAACAATACACTTTTTCTCTCTCAATAGTTTATTTTAAAATTATATAATAAATTTATCTTTCTGCATTTTATAAAACAATAGCAAACAATAGTAATCTACAACAACAACAATTAGCGAATTTATATAAAGTATATTTGATTGAATTTAAGCATATTTTGTGTGTGATATGAAAATTTTTCAGTATCGGAACTCAACTCTAATATATTTTCACGTAAATCATTAAACTATAAAACTATTCTAAAGTTCTAATCACACAATTGAAATTATTGAGATTGGTAACACTGTAGTGGAAAATAAACAAATGAATTGTGCTCGACTTGTCATATGATTTTCCTAGATTTTCAAAGCGTGTCGTATGGCTTATAAAAATATATTTCGAGGTTTTTAAAAGTATTTTGGATCATTCAAAACCCTAAGGCTGGTAAATATATTTTCTTCACTATATTTTACAAAAATGTATATTATTTGAAATCTCAATAGTATTTGAAATTGCGAACTTGTCAATTGACAACATATAAAATATTCATAAGAGTACCAAATTTCAGAATTAATCCCGAATAATTAAATTATATCACTCGTGTTCAACTGCCCAAAATTACAAATAATATTGTTAGGTTTAAAGGGGGTGTACACACACATTTTAGGCTATATAAACCCACACAAATATATACCGCATTAATTAAATTCAAAAATGATTTTATTTTTCATGTTTCACATTATATTTAATGATTGATAATGAACAGAAATTTAATTTAATAGCAGACGGAAAATGTTAGCATTAAATAACAATGATACACATTAAAAATACTAATAAATGCAAAACTCCAGGAATCAAACAGTAAATTGGTTCACTGTCACTTAAAAATCTTAAATTGTATTCAAACTGTCTTATGGAAGAGTTTGTAGACTTAGGTGTCATAGATTCTTACTCAAAATATATTTTATTTCACATGAATCATCAAATGCTCTGTTTCACAAAAACTCAAGCCTATTAAAAATAAAAATTTCTACTTGCATTTATAAACACAAGGTAATAAGAACAAATCCAAATAAATAAATAGTGTGTGATGTTTCGGTAACAACACTGTTACAGAAACATCACACACTATTTATTTATTTAGATTTGGTCTTATTACCTTGTGATTTATAATCTATAATCCAAATTGTACCTTATTACTTGCATTTATAAATCACAGTACTAAGGTTTTATTTTGAGATCTGTGTGACATAAATTCAGATAGTAAAAGCTACAAAAATTATCATAAGAAAACCTGTAGACCTAAATAGATTTGGTCAAATCCAAAAAAAAAAAACAGAACCAAACTTGAATCTGAGCATAGCCAAACTAACCAATCCTGATGTGGGGATTTGACCCAATCAAGTAGACCAACCAAACGCCATAGAAGACTTGACCCAGATATCTTCTTCTTTCTTATCTCCACTCAACCATTATATTAGATTCCAGCTCACATTGAAATTCCTGGTAATGAGCTGGCAGACTCTCTGGCAAAGTCTGGAGCTCTTGGCCTACCTGAAGCAAGAGAATCTACCACCCAACTAGACAAAAGAGACCTCCTCCGTACCATCAAAACCCAATGTCTGCAGGAATGGAAATCTGATGCTGCACATGACTGGTACAGAGCAGGAGGGACAAGCACCGGTTCTGTCCTCCCAAGAGAACAACAGTCTTTGATTTCCAGACTTAAGTCTGGTCATATACAGACAATGACTTTCCAGAATGTTTTCAAGGTTTTCCCACTATGTACTAAGTGCAATTCTTAACCTGCAACCACCAAACATATTATTGACTGTATTGATGAGCTTTACTCTTCCCCGGCAGACACCATCAACAAGCTTTACAAGCTTGATACCTTAATATGGTTGAGTGGAGATAAGAAAGAAGAAGATTAGATCAGGGTCGGCAAACTTTTGAGTCGGAAGAGACAAAATTATATATATATATATATATATAGATGGAAAATTTGCCGGGAGGAAATTAATCCATGGAAGCAATGGTCGCCTCTCCCGTCAAAATAAATGTCAGAACCGGCGACGGTCAATAGATGGCGTCAGATTCTGACGTTTATTTTGACGGGAGAGGCGACCATTGCTTCCATGGATATATATATATATAATTTACAAAATTTCAAAGTTTTTAAAAGACCCCCAAAATTTTTTCTTGCCAGCAATAAATGGTACTCACATAAGTAAAGTTTTTATGCCAGTACTACACACAGCTTCACATCCAAAGAACCACATGTGGCTAACAAGCCGCAGGTTGCCAACCCCTGTATTAAGGTATCAAGCCTGTAGAGTTGACCACCATCATGACTGGGTGAAGTAGAATGCCTTTTATAATACAATATAATGCGGCTTATGATTGTAGAACGACTTTGACAATTTTACCGCAAATGTTTCTTTTGAACGAAAAATCGTACTTTATTTTAAGGAGAAATAACGACTATTTCTATCCTTAGGGATGGATTATGAAAGGATGAATTGTGAAGAGTAATGATTCTCATCTCTGGATACTTTTATTTTTCCATTCATCATTACTCTTCACAATTCATCCTTTCATACTTCATCCCTAAGGGTAGAAATAGTCGTTATTTCTTTAAATTAAAATTTTTTGTTCAAAAGAAACATCTGCGGGATAATTGTCAAAGTCATTCTAGAATGTCTTTGTCATTAAGACTGGGAGCACTACTCAGTGGCAGGCCACTTACTTAGCTCCAATATGTAATAGTCACCTCTGATATGAAGAACTGACACCATGTTCAGCCGCTCCTAACATGGAGTACAAACGCTGCTCATCCTGTATACCTAGATTAGGAGCCCTTACAGCTGGTACTATCAGCCGGGCCAGCTGAGCCCAGGTTTTTTAGGCAAGCTTGTTACTGCTCCCCCTTTTTTATCCGGGCTTGGGACTGTCAAAGATAGATGGCACTAAATCCTGGAGTGACAACAGCAGGCACACAGAACATGTTTTCCCCATTACAGCAAATATACACGGAACAGCTCTACTCCATATTACTTAGAGAAATAGCAGCTCGCAGAGTGTCCATCTGAAAAATCAATGCATGTACACAACAGAAATTCAAAACTAATTATAAAATTTTTAATTAAAAGGCATATATTTGATCAAAAAATCATTTATTTTACCAAAATTATTAAATATAAAATTGCCGGGGCTTCTTAAAAATTAATTTAGCTTAGCTCTTTCTTTTTCTTTACCACAGTATATCAGAACCTCTGTGAGAAGTCACCTTTATACAGGGGACAGTCGCCAGCATGACCTTTTTACCAGCTGGCTGCTCACCATTAAGAACAACTAATAAGTTATAGTATAAGTAATAGTTTGCTTAAATACCATTTCTAAGATTCCACCCTTCAGTGTAGCATATAAAAACAGAATGATATCCAATACAGTATTAGAGCTCAAAGAAACGGTCTGGTGGATTAAATTGGTGAAACTACTGGGAGGGTTCACCACTGATGAGCCAAGCCCTCCCAATATTTTTTCATCGCAGTAAGGGCAGTGGAAGTTTGTATTATGTATAAAAGAAACATTCATGCTTTTAAATCCTTTCATTTTATATGTATAGATGGCGCGTTATTGCTTTGTGTTAAGAACAACAAAAGGACCCACTATTTAAGATAGCTCCTGTAGGTAAATGTAACAAGCTACAGAGTTGTAAATATCAATCTAAGGAAAAGAAGTGGAAACACTATGATATTGTTAAACAAAGTTTGTTTACATTATTGGTTTAAAGTTCATTCCAAAGAACAATATCCTATAAACCAATCTAACGCTGCTCTAGCTGCTACAATGGATGGTGCTGAGATGTTCCTACACTCATGGAATAGGAATTGGAAAGTCTTTGATGTCGCCGGTCATCTTTTTTTTTTTTAAGAAGACAGAAGCAATTTTTGTTCACACTTGGTTATCTCATGTGTCTTCAATAAAGGTCACAGAAATGTCATTTGTCTGTCAAGACCTCTTGAGTTTGGTGTAGGGTTGTTGTTGTGTCCAAAGAAGAGTCTCAGATGTCTCCATGCATCTCTATCACAGCAGCAGCAATATCCACTATCTGTTTTGCTCTTCATTGGAAAATGGGTGCCGTTGCCACGTTAGTCACCTTGGAGACGAACCAGAATTTGGTCGAATATTCCAAGGGTCCAGGGGGGACCGCAGGGAGGTGTGGTCGGACTTCTCCTCCCCAGTAGGTGTAGGGTTAGAAGTGGCCATAGCCTGGCAAACCACACAGACTCCTGGGGAAAGCCTTTGAGAGGAAAGTGATTTCAGACAAAAGGGGACATTATAACCGCAATGACAGACAAATGACATTTCCGAAGCCACCATTCTGAAAAAGGTTTTCTTGAATGTTTCCAACAATACGACATCACTGGAAGAAGTTTGTGGAGTCCTAAGGAAACTAATTTGAAGATTATTAGGATTCCAGCACTCAGTTATTCCTTTTTTTTTCCGCTCGAAGGTCGAATACTTACAGACCTCATAGTTATAAAGTGATGTTATGGAGAGGTTCAATTGTACCAGATTAGGGTTTCTAAGAGAGCTGGCTGGATCAACTGCTGTAGCTACTTTGTTTATTTGGTTTTCACTTATCCCAAGTACACAGAGTCATGATAATCCTGGTGTGGCCTTCCCAACTGCTCTTACTGCAAGTGTTGGCACCACATGTTGACAGCAGTTTGACTTTTCCACTCACAAGTGGGCCAGATACCTCTTTGGTTACTACTCGCTGGGAAATTTATACACAAGAATCGGGGTCATTAAAGCAATTTTTATCTTCAGACAAAAGTGCATAACGCAGGATTCAACCCTGGGCTGCTGCTGTAAATTGTAGGTTGCTACCATTCCTCCATTGAAGTTTACTCAGGGCGGAGACACCAGGAAGGTTTGGTCGATC
>CP092872.1:1321760-1337178 GCA_030710605.1 Cordylochernes scorpioides
GACTCCCAATCATCTATATAAATACGATGTCTGTCTGTCTGTGATGGAAGATTTCTATTCGGAAACTGCTGAAACTTGATTGCTCAGCGATTGATCATGACCTAAAAGAAGGAGGAAATCCTAAAATTCTCGCAGGTTTCTATCTCTAACCTCCCCGGAATTACAAGCAAAAATGAAGAAAAATATTATTTTATCTGTTATAGTTAAGTGACCTGCCTAAAATATCATCATTACCTATTTAGAATCATTACATTGACAATGGAACCTAATGGAGATCGTTTTAACGACTTGAGGAATAAGCAACAACAGAATCATTACATAGACAATGGAACCTAATGGAGATGGTTTTAACGACTTGAGGAATAAGCAACAACAGAATCATTACATAGACAATGGAACCTAATGGAGATGGTTTTAACGACTTGAGGAATAAGCAACAACAGAATCATTACATAGACAATGGAACCTAATGGAGATGGTTTTAACGACTTGAGGAATAAGCAACAACAGAATCATTACATAGACAATGGAACCTAATGGAGATGGTTTTAACGACTTGAGGAATAAGCAACAACAGAATCAGCATCAATAATTATCTACAATATATATTTACAAGTCTTCAAAAAGTCAGGTTATATTGTTTTAAAATGTAAGCTTGATCCGCATTAAGTGATTATACATTTATTAATGAAATGAGTTTGATCAAATTATTAAAAATAAGGACAAATTAAACAATGTTCCAAATAATTGAATTCTCATTGCAATTGAGCAAGTTGAAAATGTCGGTCAAATTTATATAAAAACGTTTTTATATGACTAAAAATAGGGCGTAGAATAGCTGATGTCATCATATAAATTGATAGAATCTATATGAAATACGTCTTCTTTATAATCCGTTTTTCACATTTATTTACATTAGATAGAGCTATTAGTGAAACATTTAGTTTCACACTTACTTTATTTTAGCTTTATTAAGTTAGAACACAAAGAAGTCGGCCTGCCACTGAGTAGTGCTCCCAAGTCTTAATGACAAAGGCAGACGTTTTCTACTTAACACAGTCATGATGGTTGTCAAATCTCAAGCTTGATACCCTAATATGATTGAGTGGAGATAAGAAAGAAGAAGAACACAAAGGTCGCCTCTCTCCCGTCAAAATAGACGTCAAAGCCCGCCCTAGACTGACGAGGGCTATTAGCCCGAAACCATGGTCTCTAGGTGGACGCTTCTCAGTTTGTCAAAGCTGGTGTTGTGGCTTTGTCACCGACACGAGGCCGCTAGTTGCGGCGACGGTCAATAGATGGCGTCTAGCTAAGGTGACCAGATAGCTCTTGTGTGTATATAGTACAGACACTACATTGTAAATAACACTTGAGATAAACAATAAACTTATGTCGCAGTAAGTTGAAACACTGGGTTCACAGGAAGGCCTAACGTCAAACGTCTCGATGCTTTGTGTTTACGAAGATTCCCTTAAAAACCAGATGGAAAAAGAAAACGAGAAACTTAAAGACTTGCAGGTAAGTTTTATCCTTCGGTGTGCGTATCAATGGTGCTATGATTTGTAGAACCTCTCTCTAAGGGACATGGCCTTTACAGATGTCTTCTTACCACTGACACTAGCTAATTAATAAAAATGATAATTTTAGCGATCCAAACTGTCCTATTTAAAAAAATATATATTTTAAGTAACACACACCATTTGGTATTAGTTAGAGCTTTCCTCTGTGTGTTTCTTAATTAAATTATTCTAATTAATATTTAATGTGAGCACACACAACACTACGGTGAACATTTTATAAAAATAGCACCGTCTAAATTATTGTAATAATGTTGTGAGATAGCAGTGAAAATTGTCTCATTTTTAAATTAAGTTTTCGTTTTCTTTTGGTAAAAAAAGATTCAGATATTAATGGATGCAGCTGTGATTCCTTTCAAAAATGACTATAATATATTTATTTTTGTCTTCTCTTTAGAAATTACAAAAATAAAATAAATAAAAAAAGGAGACTTTTGAAAGTTCAACTAAAACTTGGAACCATTTAGAGGGAGCGCTATAGTTCCAAAGTTTATTTTTTATATTTTGCAGAATTAAATACAGTTAAACCTGTCTATAGCGTTCCCTCTTGGGACTCACCAAAATAGGGTGCTATAGAGAGGGGGTGCTATAGACAGGTCACTTTTAATGTAAAATGTTTACATTTTAATGTTTAAAATCGGGCGTTATAGAGAGGAAGGCGCTATTTAGAGGGGACACTATAGACAGGTTTAACTGTATATTTTTACCTAACTACACTGTGTGCGATATTTGTTGTGTTCATTCTTCCCAAAAGTCTAGAATCTAACCTTTCCTGTGTCTATGTCCAGAAACAATTGGATAAAGGTAAGTGCCATATTTCTAAGTTTTATACATTACACGCCTTATCTATATTGGAGCGGGGCCAGACTGCCATTACTGCAGTCTAAATATACAGCAGTAAATTGAATATATCCCCCCCCCCCACATATAACAGGTAAAGATTCTTTCTCTGTGCGCACAATCCCTGACTGGGAAGCTATTGGCGAGTAGGAGTTGACAAAGTTTCTACAGTAAAAGGATAAACAGTAAAAATAAGAGAGATTCATATTTTATTTCAATGTAAGTTCTCTATAAGGACAAAATAATTGGATCCTTGTATCAATGCAAACTCTCTATAACTTAATACAAAGCAATAACGCCCATCTATATATAACAAGACGCGAAAGTGGATCATATAGCAGAATGATCCAATACAGTATTAGTGTTATAAAGTGGCGGTCTGGAATATTAAATTGGCGAGAAACCGCTGGGAGGGTTCACCACTAATGAGTCAAGCCCTCCCAATATTTCTTCATTGCAGTAAGGACAGTAGAAGTTTGATTGATGTATAAAAGAAACTTTCGCGTCCTAATATTTCTCTATAACTTATGCTGCCCTTTACTTTCGTTGCTGTGAGATTTCTAACAATCGAGATGAGCCCACTATCCGTCCATTACCCACTGGTGCTGAGAATGTGGCCCAGTGTCGGCGGAGGAGGGCGCCGCGGCCTACGAGCGGGCCGCCCTGGCCCACCAGGTCCGCCTGGCCTCGGCAACCGTGGAGTCCACGGCCGCGCAGGTCGCCCAACTGGAGGTCGGTAAGTTCCCTGCTGCTGGAACATGCGGTGTCTAAACTCTTCTCTGAAAATATTGAGAACAATTTATATGAAATAATAGCGCACAGGGATTCTTTATTAAAAATATTTATATCCGCAAGAATATTGTACTCTTCTGCGAGCCCAAGATATATCCACAAAAGGTATTTAATTATTATTTAGCTTTAAAAGTAATGGTGTGTTTTATAAACCGTGTATGAATTTCCCTTAATGCAATGAAGAAAAGCATTGCAGAAAGTTCTATATATCTCTTATTTAATATACATACTAGAGGCTCAGTGTGTGTGTAATTTACCTATTATGGATATGTGATCCGAGTTGAGGAGATATAAGCCACCCCGCTACCAGGTACGTCATTGATGTGATGTTAAACCTGCAGAGATCCGGACCCTGGTCCAAGACCTGACGGAGACCAAGCAATCCATAATCCAGAAGAGCCTCGACCGACAGAGATTGAAAGAGTAAGTGTGTGTGTATACCATTTTTATTTTTAATATATATATATACATACACTGCGTGACATTGAAAATGGAACACCAAGAAATAGTGGCCAGAAAATTATGCAAATTTCAGGGTAGACGCGCCTAACCGAGTTATGCAAATGATGTAAAATGCGCAGCTCTCGTGCGCACATGGAGTAAGATATAAGGGAAGGAACTTGCAGAAAGGACAGTATTCGTGTCGTTATTTCTTCAACGAAAATCATTGTAGAAATTTTGTTCTTGTGTCAAAAGACACGTGTAATAACAGAGAATGCCAGGTCATCGTAAACGGAGGCAGTTCAAGCAGACAGACGCTTTTACGAGGGGCATGGTGATCGGACTGAAAAGGGCAGGTTGGTCCATACGTCAAATCGCAGCTGATACACACCTTGGTGCGTCCACGGTGCACCGACTGGGGAGAAGATGGTTGGAACAAGGAAATGTGGCAATTTATAGGAATGTCGGTGCAACCAGAGTGACGTCAGCACGTGTGGATCGGCGTATCCTTCGACAAGCAGTGGCGGCCCCTCAAGTCACTTGTACCGCCATCCTGCAACATGTGCAAGACACCCTAGATCATTCCATCTCGACCAGAACCATTTCCCGTCGATTGGTTGCTAATGGCTTGCACTCATGCCGTCCGCTAAGAAGACTGCCATTGACCCCACCGAATAGGCGCCAACGTTTGGAATGGTGCCGGGCTAGATCGACGTGGATGACGGTATGACACAGGGTCGTGTTCTCAGATGAGTCGCGTTTCTGCTTGTCCAGTGATAGTCGCCGTGTACGCGTGTAGCGTCGACGTGGAGAAATGTCCAATCCGGCAGCAATTGTGGAACGCCCCACTGTGCGACAACGTGGAATCATGGTTTGGGGCGCAATCGCGTATGATTCCAGGTCACCTTTACTTCGTATTCAGGGCACTATGACGGCCCAACGATACGTTGATGATATGCTGCGACCGGTGACACTCCCCTACCTTCAGGGGGTTCCCAATGCCCTTTATCAGCAGGATAACGCCCGACCGCACACTGCTCGCATTAGCCAACAAGCTCTGCAAGATGTACAGATGCTTCCCTGGCCACCGTGCTCTCCTGATCTCTCACCAATCGAGCACGTCTGGGACATCATTGGACGCCGTTTGCATGCCTTGCCACAGCCGCGTTCAGAAGACGAACTGTGGCAAATGGTTGAGAGGGAATGGAGAGCCATCCCTCAGGACGCCATCCGTACTCTGATTGACTCTCTACCTAGACGTGTTGCTGCGTGCCTCGCCGTCCGCGGTGGTCCTACTTGCTACTAAGCCGACGCCGTTCTCGCTCTGTATTATGACTATCATTTTGAAATAAAGATCACTTATTGTTCGTCCCTGTCTCTCTCTGTCTGCCGAGTTTCATCACTTTCTGGCCACTATTTCTTGGTGTTCCATTTTCAATGTCACGCAGTGTATACTACTCTGATCAAAAAGTTTCGACACTTTGCTCATAAAATCCTGAAAACTCAATATATTTTCTCCCGGTTTGTGGCAAACGCAAGCGTCGCCCTTGGCTTGGAGACCTGCCAATTTTCAAAAATCAAGCGCCACAACAGCGAGAGCAGCGGCTGTTCGAAGTGAAGTCATTTTGCCCGTGCTTCGATTTCGTTAGTCACCGAAATGGAGGATCAACGAATTTGCATCAAGATCTGTGTGAAAAACGGATTCAAGGGTGCCGAAATTTTTTGGATGTTGCAAATAGCCTACGGGGATGCCGTCATGAGCCGAAGACGAGTTTTCGAGTGGTACAAGCGCTTCAAGGAGGGTCGGGAAGAGACCGCCGACAACGAGCATTCCGGGAGACCGTCCACATCAACCACTCCTGAAAAAGTGGACAAGGCGTTGGAACTGGTGCGTGAAGACCGACGAATAACTGTCTGGGAGGTTGCCGAAGAAGCAGGGATATCATTCGGGTCGACTCAATCGATAATGGACATTTTGGGAGTGAGAAGACTCAACGCCGTTCTCGTTCCCAAAGATTTGACTTTTGATCAAAAGAACGCCCGGAAAGAAACGGACAGTCTCAATCTCGAAGCGACAACCGACGACCCGAATTGCTGAAGAGGGTCATTACTGGAGACGAAACATGGATTTACGGCTTTGATTCGGAAACTACCCAACAGACATCGGAGTGGCGCTTCAAAAATGAGCCGAGACCAAAGAAAGCGAGGAAGGCTCCCAGCAGAGTCAAGGTCACGTTGACGGTGTTCTTCGACTACCAGGGCATCGTTCATCATGAATTTCAGCAAAAAGGCTCTACAATAACTGCTGACTCCTACCTGGGAGTTTTGAGGCGATTGAGGGAAGCAATCAGGCAGAAACGGCCGGAGCTGTGGAGGAGCAAGTCGTGGATCCTCCACCACAATAACGCGCCGGGGCACACAGCCCTCAAATTCTCGAAGTTCCTGCAGGACCACTCAACCTCTGTGTTCCCCCAACCCCCCTACAGCCCCGATTTGGCCCCCTGCGACTTCTTCCTTTTTGGAAAGCTCAAAAAAAAAAAAGTTAAAGGGTCGGAAATTTCAGAGCATAGAAGAGATCAAAGTGGAATCGAAGAAGGCCATGAAGGCGATCCCGAAAACAGACTACCAGAGGTGTTTTGCCGACTGGAAAAAAAGGTGGCTGAAGTGCATCGCGGCCAACGGGGACTACTTTGAAGGGTCAATTTGAATTTGGTAGAATAATAAAGTTTTTTTTTAAACTTATGAGCAAAGTGTCGAAACTTTTTGATCAGAGTAATATATATATATGTAGATGGAAAATTTGCCGGGAGGAAATTGATCCATAGAAGCACAGGGCGCCTCTCCCGTCAAAATGGATGGCGTCAGATTTTGACGTTTATTTTGACGGGAGAGGCGTCCTATGCTTCTATATATATATATATACATATATATATATATATATATGAAAAACAATAGAAAAAATAAAAGATAAGTGGGTCAGGTGTTGATATTAAAAATAAAGAAGGCATCTCCTGACCACGAGCACATGTGCTTTCTTGATTTTTCGGGAAGCCATTGGGACCAAAAAATTTTTTGGTCGCAGTGGTTACAGCCTTCTCCACGCTGACGAGCGCCAACAGCGCGAAACGCGTTCGTGGATGGCTTTTCTTGATTTATCAAGAAATTGGGTTGGCCAAATATCTCGGAGCAAGCTAAATAAACGTTTAGTTTATTTTTGCTCCACTAGATGGCGCTCTGCCATCTAAAAAGCACATGTGCTCGTGGTCAGGAGATGCCTTCTTTATTTTTAATATATATATATGTGGGCATTGTGTGTATGTGTTTTAAAATGTCTATTTAAAGGGAAAGGTACCTCTTTTGGTACATATACACTCATGAACAAAACTTAAGGAAGTTGTACCTTTTATCATGTATATCGGGACAATAACTCTGAAATATATTACATTTGAAGACACACGACAAGTGTGAACAGCCTCGGTGTCCATCCCGAGTCTTCTACCAATACCAGTGTTCCAGAGGACGCTCAGAAACATTTTAAGTATAAACTTGACCCTGTATAGTAGACATTTTACGAGGAATGTCCAAACCTGTAAATTTTCCCTAACTTTACCAACACAATCCCATAAATAAAAGTGCTATTAGATATCATTACCAAGAATATAAACTTACAATTATATAAGTAAACTAAAAATAAATGAATAGTTGACCTGTTTTGTAGACTAAAACTGGCGAATTTGCTACGAGTTCTGTTTCACCACCAATAAACCAGACCTTTCCAACATTTCCACCTTTCGCTTAGCGATTCTACAAAGCGTTTTAATAAACATATTGGCGTGAACTGTTTTCATTTCAAATATCCGCGATACGTACTGAACTTAGAGTTCAATAAGGATTTATTTGACCACGGGACCATCTAGGCATGTGACGTCCCATACTTAGCAGCGTACAACAACCAGTCTATCAGCCATACTGTGTGTCAACTCCAGGAAACTGACGAGGGCCTCAGGTCAGATGAAGGACCACGCCAAGATGACCGCCCAGCAGGCCAAGAACTCGGCGCTGGGGATCAGTCTCCAGAGAACCGCACAGCGCGTGGAACAGTTGGAAGCACTACGTAAGTACCCGATCGTTCAGTCCACCGGGCATAGGTTTTGTAGAGTTTCCTAAGTCCCGCTCTTCCACCTTAAATGTCTATTGAAACATCTCAGAGAATTGTAATACAATGAAAATGGTGACCTTTCAGTGCTATTTTAAAAGCTTTTATTTAACTTACTTTCAATGTCGTTCTGTCTGTCCACAAATCTTGTCATCAACATTAAATATACTTACTGAACACCTAGAATTGGGCACACCTGCTCAAACCTGATGACAATGTAAGTTGACAAAATTTCAGACTTCTGTGTGGTCGGTAATTTCAATTTCCTGACTAGGTAGAAATCCGGTGTTGTATAGAATATTTTATTCTACTAACATTGCAAGTGTACACAATTTCAAACTTCTAGGTGGTCGTGGTGGTCGGGGATATACTAATGAAGAGAATTTGTATATTTTATTTCCAACGAAGGGAAATAGGCGCAGCCGTTTCTCTGGCGTAATGAGTAGCTGGAGTTCCAAGGAGTCGGGATTGGATTAATTTCTACATTCTATTTTTATTTTTGAGATCGCATTTTAATACACTTCCAGACCACATAGAAATTTGAAATTTTGTAATCTCGCCCAATCCAGTTAACAATGCAAGTCTACAAATTTGAATACTTCTGGGTTGTTGGGAATGGACAAATTTCTATATTTCCGTTCAAATTTTGTGATAATTTTTAATATAGCACTCCAATCACACAGAGGTCTAAAATGTTGTACACTCACTCAATCAAGATAACAACTCAAGTTCTAAAATATCAGACTTATAGATGGCCGTGATGTGCATGTTCTGGAATAGAATTTGTATGGTATACACCAAAAGGAGAAAATAGGCGCAGCCGTTTGTGGGGTCATAGGCGGCCGACATTCCATAAATATGGTAGTATGAAATAGAGCTATTATTTTAAGGATATTAACAGAAAACATAATAATTTAAAATAAATATAATTTATTCGTATATTGAGTGAAGAGGTACAATATTCAGTGAAACATAAAAGCTTGCTAACCTCTCTCAGTGGTTCATATTAAATCACATTAAGTTTAAAATTATTAATAATCGTCCTCCGCCGCTTTATTTCGACTCGGATAGAGCTGTTTCGTCAAGGAAAACGTCCAAGTGAAATTGTTTGGCTGCTCAAAGGGCTTCAACAAACAGTGTCCAAGGCCATCCATCTCTTCAATGAGCTTGGCCATGAAGGCGACCATGCCGGAAGAGGAAGAAAGCGCACCGCCATACATACAGCAACCGTATGTTCATCAAAAAGCGACTTCAACGAAATTCGAGGGTGTCCATGAGAAAAATCGCCTGTGAGACCGTTTTAAGCAAGTCGTTGGTACATAGGATAGTGAAAAAAGAACTCAACCTCAAGACGTACAAGCTCTAAAAAGTTTAGCTCCTCACGGATGAGAACAAGCACGTACGGCTGGAGAGATGTCGCCAACTCAAGCATTGGGCCACTGGTCAGTGATGGGAGCGCTTCCTCTTCACGGACGAGAAGCTGTTCACCCTCGAGCAGGCGCTCAACCACAAAACGACAGGAGCTGGTCTGCTGAGGCTCCCGGCACGTCGGCCATCGTCGAACACCGCCTAAATCCGCAGTCGGTTATGGTATGTGCCGGTGGCAAGACCCCCAAAATCGACCAAGAAGTGTATCGCCGCGACATTTTCGAGGCCTTCGTACTCCCGTGGGCTCAACAGCACTTGGCGATGCGGATTAGACGTTTCAACAGGACCACTCACCGGCTCACAAGGCGAAATTGACTCGGGACTGGCGCAGGGCCTATTTTCCGGACTTCACGTCGGAAGAATGGCCGCCCTACTCACCTAATTCCAACCCGATCTCAACCCACAGCGTGTGGTCCATTTTACAGGCCAGTGCCTGTACTACACGTCACAAAAGTCTCTGAAGCGATCGCTGCGCCGAGAATAGGACCAATTGTCGCGGGAGGACCTGCGGCCCATAGCTGAAAATTTCAAGTCACGTTTGGACCTTTGTATTGCCGCCAAGGGAGGCCACTTTGTAACCGTCTGAATAATTTGTTAGTTATTATCCATATTTAATTGTCATGCATTGTGTTAATTTGTTCAATTAAAATATATATATATATATATATATATGATTAAAAATGTTTAACTCTCCGATATTTTGGGACACCCTGTAATTAATTATTTTATATTCTTCTAGAATCAAAGTATTGGTATGTGCTGCAACTCTCTCTATATTTATTTAGTTAGAAGAGTCAGATAAAAAAGCCAAAAATCTATGGCTATAGTAAAATGATTTATTTGCATATTACTATCGATACAGCCACAAGTGAATCATCTATTCAGGGCAGCTCTACTATCAGGAGGGGGGGTTGTAGAGGAACTGCCTAGTTACCATATCTCAACAATGGAATTATTCTTTTCTCTCGTCAAATTGATATTTGTGGAGCTTTTCCAGTTGATCTAAATATGTATAAGAAAGGAAAATCCCTGTCAAGAAACCATTGATTTGTATATATCTTCCTTACAAGGAAACGTACAGACGAAGATAAAATAACTTTTATTGAATCTATCTTAGTGATGATAAGAAATATTTGCAGCTCTTGTGGAACAAAATAAGAATCCACAAAAACGAGAGGTATAAGAAATGAAGACATAAACTTTGGCTCAGTAAGACCTACCCGGAAATTCCCATTCGAGCTCTTTGTGCAAAGAGATGTTAAAAATAATGAAAATTCAAGATTTGAACTTTTATGCAGTAAGTGGCATATTTACAAAACAGTATACAAAGTCAGCCTTTTCTACCTAGTTTATGCAATATATATATGCTAAGAAAACCGAAAAAGAAATTCTGACCCCTCTATAAAGGTTGATATACCTCTAATTCTGCCATATTGCAAATTACTATAAATAATGAGGCTGAGTGCAGTAAAATAATGGAATCATAAAATCACTATTTTCTAATTAATTCATTATCTCAAGAAATATATAAATATTTAATAATTAAACGCGATCAAATTGTATAAAGGCCAAATATTCCTGTGCACAGAAGAAATGACTACCAAGTCCCCCCCCCCCCCCCCAGTCTACAAAAGATGCTTTGACCTCTTCCACCTAAACTTGAACCATAAATACTCAGCAAGTCATTCTGAGTAAATCCTCAACAAATACATTCACCAACTAGCAGCAGGAGTTTCTGAATATATAATAATGATGCCATCCTGAGCTCCAAGAGAATCTGATAGAGTTCTCCATGATAAATGTTGGGAAGACATCGTGGTAAATGCTGAAATATGAATCGAGATATAAAACTTTCTTGATGAACAAAACAAATTTCAGAATTCTCAAAAGCTGAAACTCAGTGTCCATACTGCTGGAAAATACATGGCCAAGATTGGGAAGTATTTCAGGGCAGCAGCTCACTCTGTCTTCACCAAGTATTTACTTTTCTGTTGTATAACGAATGTATTATTTAGATATATATTGACTTTTAGTATCTTCTATATGTAGATGTGTTTGAGGACCTTGACAACTGGACAGCCAGCTCATAGAATGGACAATACAAGATGCACACCTGGATCTATTTGAAAAAAAAAAAAAAAAGAAGCTAAATGAACAGGAAAACAATTCCCCAAAATCTTTTTTAATTATTTTTTTTTTCAGACAGATTTCCAGGTATGTCTCTCTTTTCTTATTCTTACTAGATCACAAAATAACACTCAAGCACCATTAGATAATTATTTTTGAAAAATACTTATTTTTATTGATAAACCATTATATACAAAAATAGAGGTGTATGCATTCAGATTCTAATGTAAAAATACACTCATGGACAAAACTTAAGAAAGTTGTACCTTTTAGTATGTATATTGGGATTCAGACAATAACTCTGAAAGATATTACAGCGACCTTTATTGAAGACACACGAGATAACCAAGTGTGACCAAAATTTCCTGTCTCCTTAAAAAAAAAAAAAGGCGACCAGAGACATCAAAGACATGAGTGTATTCAATGATGGAGTAGAATCTACCACCATTGTAAAATAACTTGACCTTTGATATAAAGGACTAGCTCCAGGAGATGTGGAATCACGGTGCATTACAGATGCTTTCTCTCTCTCACCCCAGGAAGGAAGGGAGTCTGATGAACAGCAACCATCTCCAATAACTCAATTAGATAGCTTTCCTGGACTGATGATTTCACATGGCAACACGATTTTACATTGACAATGGTCACACACCTGGCTGACTAGAAGATCTCTACCTCCAGGAGAGACCAAGACTATCCATGATGCAAGTATAAAACTGTGTGCAGGAAGTGGTCTGGCTGCCAACCCCACCCTGCCCCACCAGCTGGAGGCCAGCATCCAGGCCGGGGAGGGCCAGCGGCTCCAGCTGGAGCAGGAGGGGCTCTGGCTGGAGGGAGAGTTGACCACTCTACTGGCCTCTGTGAGTCCTCACTTGACATTTTACTGATGAACTTATGAAGGGGGGATAACCAATATGGCCTCTACAACATGTACAGCTGAAGTTCTGGGATGATACTCACAG
The DNA here is from genome assembly GCA_030710605.1 of Cordylochernes scorpioides. Classification (NCBI taxonomy): domain Eukaryota; kingdom Metazoa; phylum Arthropoda; class Arachnida; order Pseudoscorpiones; family Chernetidae; genus Cordylochernes; species Cordylochernes scorpioides. Next base: position 1,334,084 of record CP092872.1, read on the forward strand.
AACCTAAGTCACAGAAGTTGGTCTTTTAGCCGCACAAAATCTGTGATGCTCTTAGATGTCCACTGTAGAAATATGTTTACTGGCAGGTAACCTCCGAACTTCCTTCGTGTTGGGGATAGAGGATTGTTTCCATAGTGAACAAGGTAGTAAGCACAATGTCCAATACTGATTATAGCCATATAAAACTGGGTCCTATAACAAAACAATCGTAGAGCCATCAGCTTGACCTTTAAATTGAATCATGTCAATAGAAACTGTTTTAATGTCCGTCCATACAGAGTTCAAAATAACAACTGACTCACCCGTGCAGCCAAGGTCACGCTCCGCTGCGTCACGTGGGAAAACATAGGTAGATGTTTTCTTACATGTTCTCAGCACATCCCCCTTTTTAAGACTTGAAATATATATATACATTACAAACTTTAAATGCATAATATAATGAATATAATAATAATGAAGGCGATCCACAGGTTTAACAATTCGTCCACTCCGGGTTCTTATCTGGCCGTCTTCTGAGTCGTTAGAGGGATAATCCACAACTGGGGTCTTTTCATTTTCAACCAGTTCCTCCCCCGAAAAGGTCGGCGTCGATGGGTCGGCTGGATATTGCACTGTATCTCCTTTTCGTAGATGGAACCTGTTTCGACGTAAAGTCCCAACTGGAGTATCAACCATATATGACCTTGGTGCCGATGCTTTCTGCCTTACAATCCCCCAGGTTCGCATATCTGTAATCCAAACCGTGTCACCTTCGGATAGCTCCTCCATGTCCGTAGCTCCGCAGCGTCGATCATATCTGGATTTCATATCCTTTCTCCTTCTCCCCTCCTTTCTTTTCAGGGTCTGAGAGTCCACCAACTTTGGATTAAGATTCTCTGGTGCAATTGGCAAGGTCGTTCGGAGTTTACGTCCCATGAGAAGCTCAGCAGGGCTGTAACCGTTCTCCAAAGGGGTCGATCGATACTCCAGGAGTCCAAGCGATGGGTCTTGATTTTTCTTGAGGATCATCTTAGCAATTTTCACACCTGCTTCTGCCATCCCATTGCTCTGCGGGAATCGAGGACTTGAAGTGACATGTGTGAATCCGTACTGCCTTGCGAAATTTGCAAATTCACGAGCAGCTCCAAATTGCGTCCCATTATCGCTTACAACAGTTTCTGGTATTCCATGTCAGGCAAATATGGATTTGCAACTACGCACCACCACACTGGCTGTGAGCCGATCCAGCTGAATCATTTCAGGAAAGCGAGAATAATAGTCAATGACGACTAGATACCACTTATTCTCGAACTTGAACAAATCCATTCCAATCTTCTGCCACGGTCGTGAAGGAAAGTTCGTTGGTATCAAAGGTTCATGTTTTGAGACGGCTTCCTGGATACAGACACTGCACTTTCTGACCGTTTCCGCGATCTCCTCCGAAATTCCAGGCCACCATACCGTCTCACGTGCGCGAAGTCTTGTTTTTGTAATCCCGAAGTGCCCAGCGTGCAACTTATCTAGGATCTCCAGTTTCATACTTGCTGGAATAACAAGACGACAGCCACGCATCAGTAGTCCATTTTGAAACCCGAGTTCATCCTTGACATGCCAATAAGAGAGCAGAGCCGGTGACATCTTCTTCTTATCTGGCCAGCCTTGCTCAAGGTAGTTGACTACTGCTTTCAGGGTCGTATCTTCCTGTTGAGCTTCAAAAATCTTCGTCAACATCTCGTTCTTGATCGGGTTGATTCTCGTCGCAACCACTTCAATTCGCCTCGCCAGGTTCAAGAGCTCACATGCCCGGCGACTCAGAAGAGGTTCACTCAAACGACGAATGACATAAATCTTCTCCTTGATTTCATAATTGCCATTTCGCAGCGTTGATATAAACATACCCACAGTCTGAAGTTCGGAGAATTCAGCAGCTCTAATGTTGATATCACTTTCCACTAGTCGTTGCTGTCCCATTATCTTCTTGAAGAGACACAGAGGAACGCATGTAACATCTGCCTGGGAGTCGAGCTTGAACTTCACCTGTTTCCCGTTCACTTGGATTTCTGCTGTCCATCGCCTCCTGCACTCGCCTTCATCATCATCGAGATTAGATGAATCCTCCACAGCTGAGACCTCCAGGAGAAAACCAATTTCTTCATCAAGTTCAGAAACTGCTTTGACTTCCGCAGTCTTCGCCTGCTTATCTGGACAGCAATTTGCAAAATGGCCAGTTTTTGAACATAGGTTACATCTTTGTCCTTCAGCACGGCAAGCCTGTCCTTCCCTGTGGGTGAAACCTCCGCATTTTGGACATCGTGATCTTGTTTTGGCTGACTTCTCCTTCTTCCTCGAAGGCTGCTGTTGTTGTTTCGGTGATTGTTTCTTCGAGTTGAACTTCACCTGATTGACCTTTTGGCTTGTTGAGGGACGCTGCAGGTCGACTTGCTGCTGTCGAACGGCTTCCTGCTGTCGAACCAATTTCACCGTCTTTTCCAAAGTCAGTTCGCTGTCCAACTGCATTCTTTCAGATAAAGCTTTGTTCCTCACTCCAACCACTAATCGGTCACGGATCAACTGCTCATGAAGACCCTCAAATTCGCAACTATCAGCCAATTTGTACAATGAAGTGATGAATTCGTCCACTGGCTCCCGATCCTCTTGGATTCTTGAATTAAATTTCGCACGTTCGTAGATAATATTCTTTCTGACACAGAAGTGGCTGTCAAACGCCTTGAGGACGGAATCAATTTTCGTTGCCTCTTCTTCCTTTTCGAACTTGAAGGTCCTGAATATATCATCCGCGCGGTCACCCATCAAGTACATGAACAAATCGATCTTGTCCGCCTCCTCTTTCTTCTTCATTCCACTGACCACGAGGTATCGTTCGAATTTCTTCCTCCATTTGGGCCATTCGTTGGGAGTCGAGAAGTCGAAGGTTTCTGGAGGTTGAATCTGAGCCATGTTGAATTATCTTCCAAGGTACACAAAAATCGATATTTTGCAATATACGGGTTCGTATTTTATCCAGTTATCGCTGCCACCATGTTTTTAATGTCCGTCCATACAGAGTTCAAAATAACAACTGACTCACCCGTGCAGCCAAGGTCACGCTCCGCTGC
>CP092872.1:1337278-1404737 GCA_030710605.1 Cordylochernes scorpioides
AGCAAATGTTGGGTTGAGGAGTTCTCCAATTAAAGTGTTATTTCCTGCTGGGCCAAAGTAAACACTTTGTCCAACTTTCCTCGTGGCCACCCGTGCTGTTTTCTCCTGGCTCAGTATCCAACCTCGTTCATTACATTTTTACACACATGTCTATATATTTTTTTAAAATAGAGCAATCCATAAATAAATCTTTAATTTATAAAGCATATATCGGATCATTTTGTTGACACGCATTGATATGTTATAATACCTTGATAAAGGATGGCGTTCAGTCAATTGAAATATTGGTAAAAATAAATGATATTTTGATCCAATATATGTCTTTTTAATTAAGTATGTCTATATATGGTCTGTATTATCATCAAATGTAGTAAGTTATTATTTACTCCATCTGTCTCACTGACAAATCCATGTATAATAATACCATATGTCCTAATTGGTTGGATTAAAGAGTTTACCCTGAAGTTTATCTTTTTTTTTTATCATTTCTGCTTTTCACAAATGATAATTTAGGGTTCCTAAAAAATGCCTCCTTTATTTCTCTTCCTAACTTTTATTTACCAATTCTTCTCTTTCTTATCTCCACTCAATCATATTAAGGTATCAAAGCTTGTAAAGCTTGGGACTTTTGATGGTGTCTGCCAGGGATGAGTAGAGCTCATCAATGGATAACCCAATACAGTCAATAATGTGGTTTGGGGCTGCAGGTTGACATTTAGTACATAGTGGGAAAAACCTTGCAACCATTCTGGAAAGTCATTGTCCATATATGACCAGACTTAATTTACCCAATTCTTGATAAAGCACAATTTGGATTATAGATTATAGCTACAGGAAAATAAGACCAAATCCAAATAAATAAATAGTGTGTGATGTTTCTGTAACAATGCTGTTACCATCTTCAGACAAAAGTGCTGAATGAGAAAAAATATCACAGCATGTTTTAAATAGTTACTGTTATCAAAACATGCCATGATATTTTTTTCTCATTCAGCACTTTTGTTTGAAGATGGTAACAACACTGTTACAGAAACATCACACGCTATTAATTTATTTGGATTTGGTCTTATTACCTTGTAGTTTTTCCAATTCTTGTTTATTTATAATAGCTATCAGTACCTATTGAATGCCACGCTGTGTTAGTTTTCTCATTAGTGGCTCCAGCTACGTTCTGGGAGTCCATGTTATGTACAGATGATTGACTGAATAGCTTTCACATTTGTCAACTTGAAGATGGCATCACCCAGCTCTCTGTTTAACTTTCACCTCCACAGTCCTCCTTCAACTTCTTTGTTTCAACTCTACACCAAGGGATCAAGATTTTGGGTTGAAGTCCTGGTCTTTGGTCGTTTTACTTTTTGTTTCTAATCTCTATAATCCAAATTGTGTAATTAATCAGTAGGTGTTGAATTAAATAGATGGCGTCTGGTTTTGGCATTTAATTTGATGAGAAACTCCACCTTTGCCGGTCCCAAGTCCGGATAAAAAAGGAGGGGGGAGCAGTAACAAGCTCACTAAAAAACCTGGGCTCAGCTGGCCTGGCTGATAGTACCCTGTAAGGTCTCCAGGGATACAGGATGAGCAGCGTTTGTACTCCATGTTATGAGTGGCTGCACATGGCGTCTGTTCCTCAAGTCAGAGGCGGCCATTTCTTTTGGAGCTAAGTCGGCCTGCCACTGAGTAGTGCTCCCAGTCTTAATGACAAAGGCAGATGCATTCTACTTCACCCAATCATGATGGTTGTCAAATCTCTTTTTCAAAAGTCTCAAGCTTTACAAACTTGACACCCTAATATGATTGAGTAGAGATAAGAAAGAAGAAGAGAAGATTTAACTGGAGAGGAGCCCTATACTTTTTAGATTAATTTCCTTTTGAATTAAAGAGGTGATACAGCATATAATCTCTCAGAACACCTAGTTGCAGAGCGAGAGTGTTCTTCAGGGAGAAATGTACCAGAGAGCTGCTAAATTGCAATTTTAGTGATGAAAGCTGTTCTTTACAGAGAGGTGTGCTGTCATGGCTGACTCAGCACCAAAACCAACCAGAAGATGGTGACTTATCTCTAACCTTATCTCTGTCTTGATTTCCCTCCTGCTGCAGAATGGGGTGTCACCTCATCCAACAATTTCCTAGTGAAGGATAGAACATGCCGTGTGTGTATGGAGTTATTTAGCTAAAATATGGCCAGATAGAATTACTTTTATTACTAAACACAAGGTAATAAGACCAAATAAATAAATAGTGTATGACATTTCAGTAACAGCGTTGTTACCATCTTCAGACAAAAGTACTGAATGAGAAATTTTACCACAGCATGTTTTAAATAGTTACTGTTATCAAAGCATGCTGTGGTAAAATTTCTCTTTCAGTACTTTTGTCTGAAGATGGTAACAATGCTGTTACCAAAATGTCACATACTATTTATTTATTTAGATTTGGTCTTATTGCCTTGTGTTTATAATCTATAATCCAAGTTGTCCCTTATTACTTTTATTTCTGTATACATTTAACATAATTTTATGGACATCTTGTCAAGCCACTTTGGTGCACAGTCTGCACTATTGTTTAAAAATGATAATTAGACATCTACAAGTATCTACATGACACCAACAAGTATGTACAATGGATATGTACATGCCACCATTATTTCTGTAGATTGGGGGGGTCAGTGGAAGGATGGTCTAAACCGTTGGTTTTCGACTGCTACCACCCAGGTTCGATTCCCGCATTATGCACTTTTTTCTGATTAAAAAAAAAATGCTCCAATGGCCCCTGATTCTTGCAAAAGTCCAAACCCACCAGCGAGTGCAAGTAAGAAATGGGGCTCTGGCACATTCGTAAGTGCAAAGTCGAACTGCTTTTCACATGTGTAGACATGTGGTGCACTTACAGTAAAAGCAGTCGCCTACTTCTACCCACCATGATTATCATGGCCTGTACCACATGTACGAGGGATAATAAAAAATAAAAAAGAATTCTGTAGATTAATGCTAAAAAAAAAGACATTGACCTTCAGACTAGAGTGGTGAATGCAGCTATTGGAATGTCAAGTTTGCAGTCCTCAATATTCTGGTGGACCATTGTTACAATACCTTCTGCTGTTAGTGAACTCCCAATAGAAGACAGAATAACTAGTTTTATCTGGTAGCTGCTCACTGTCTAGAGAACACTTCTGCTCTAGGTGTTGACCTTCAGAGAGAGGTTCTACTGTAGTAAGTTCATATACCTTTAGACGCTGCTACCAACTTCAAGTGTGTAGTCAACATCAGAATGGAATAATTGTCCCGGTAGCCCACTCCTTGTTTAGCCACTCAGATACATGGAGACACAAGTTAGGGAATTTGTCTTTCTAAGAGATGGACCTTATAGTGAGACAGCAAAAGTATCTGTGGGGGGGTTGTTGTTGTGGTGTCCAATGAAGAGCCTCAGATGTCTCCATACATTTCTATCACAGCAATGTTCTCTATCTTGGGTGTGTAAAGCTGCTGCTCTGGGTCCATGTCAATTTTCTGAAAGGCTGCGGCCATTGCTGGGCATGAGAATATGTGGGTAGGTGTTAGTTCCACACCAGGACAGTTGTTACATGTCCTATAGGTTCTTGTGCCATCTGGATGTATTGTCATTCCTTTGTATTTTTGTTCTGAGTCTTTTTATAGTTTTTGTAATTCTTCTCTCAGAGTTTATTTCGCACATTTGATCTTTTCTTACTTTTTATTGAATTACCTTGTATTTTGCCAAAGCATCAGCGTCAAATACTGACATTTGTTCTTTCCTTTGGGTCAACTTTCTGGCTTATTGGAGGGGGTAAAAATCAGAATTTAAAATTATAAAGAAACATTTTTAATCCAACATCTCAAGAAATAAATGATTCCTGAGGAATTAAAGTTCAAGTTGAATTTTTAGTCTGTTCAATTAGTTACAACTGAACTACCTCCCTGTAAAAGACAACACCTAATTGCAGAGCCAAAGTGTCCTTTAGAGAGAAGTTTCCTCTTGTTGGAGAGCTGCTGAAAGGTAAGAATGCTAATTGTGGTGCTGAGATAAAACTGTCCTTTGTAGAGAGGTGACCTCTAGAGGCAGTGTCCTCTCACTGGAGTGTTCTACTGTATATCTTATCAAGATTTTTTTTTAAATGTTGAAATATTAAATTGAAAAGTTTGTTTCCTTTGTCTCACTGCTTTGTTCTTATGCATACCTCTGGTGAATCCTGTATAAGGTCAGTGACCCTAAATAAAGGCTTTTTGTTGTTGTTGTTGTAAATTGAAAAGTTTATACAGTAGAACCTCCATGAGAGAACACTCTTGCTAGAGGACACCTCTCTACAAAGAACAATTTCCATCAGCAAATCTACAGTTTAGCTAATCAGAAACTCTCCAGTAAGAGGACACCTCTCCTTAAAGGAAACTTTGGCTGTGCAACTAGGTGTTGTCAGAGAGGTTGTTGGCTACTGTACAGATCTTTTACCCCCAACACACCTCATGAATATCATATGTATTTGGAATTAATTAATTTATGATCAGCCGCTGTGTTTGTGCAGACGCTGCTGGGCATGGTGGAGAGGAAGCACCTGGTCCAGGTAGGTCGTCTGCTTGCCTTTCTCTAGCCAAATATTCCACAAACTCAAGATGATAAGACCAAATCCAAATAAATAAATATTGTGTCATATTTCGGTAACAGCGCTGTTACCGAAACATCACACACTATTTATTTATTTAGACTTATTACCTTGTGTTTATAATCTATAATCCAAATTGTGCCTTATCATTCCACAAACTGGTCAGGTCTCAATGTTGGCATCAATTATTTTTTTATAACACACTTCTCTCTCATGTATATATTTGGGGGGATTCTATATGGTAATAGGTTAGTGTTCCGTCCACACTCTGTTTCTATAATTAGCAAATAAGGTAACTGGACAAACCCACATAAACAAACACACACATAGGAATTTACAATTTAAGATGCATCTTTAAGTAAAACAACATCACTTTAGACCATGTAATTGTTGTGTGGGAGCCTGGAAGTCACAGGGCCGTACTAAGGGATGTAACTTTTTATTGGTGCCAGGGTTGGGGCTGGTCCGGGGATGTCTGTAGCTTCTTGGCACTCTGGTCGGTCCTCTGTAGGGTTGGTCGGTGCGGGTCGGGCCGTCTTCATTTTGCGTTGATCCAAAAATGGAACTCAAGTCCAAATTCCCTACAAAATAAATAAAGAGAGCAAGCAAGAAAGTTGGTCCGTGGTCAAATTGCAATTTCTTGCTGAACTCTGTTGTTCGATGACTCACAGAGAGAGTTTAAAATTAATTAAAATTTTAAAAAAATTTTAATTAAAATAAATAAATAAAAAAAAAATTCAAAATCGTGAGCCTTGCTAGTTAAGATAGCGGCGTGTGTTAGTCGCGCCCACGTGTCCGGCGTTCAGGGTCGCGCCGTGGTTACACAACAATATCATTATAATTGTTACCATTTTTTAGAACTACAAGGCACAATTTGGATTATAGATTATGAACACAAGGTAACAAGACCAAATCCAAATAAATAAATAGTGGGTGACGTTTCTCTAACAACGTTGTTACCAAAAACGTCACACACTATTTATTTATATAGATAGGGTCTTGTAGTTCTATTCTTTTATCCAAATATTGTCCCATATCATGTTAACTTTTAAAAAAATTACACCCAGTATATGTGGTGCAATCATAGTGGGTAATAATTGTTTTCACTCTCAAGTACACCACATGTCTATAACAAGTAAAAAGCAGTTCGACTTTTACACTTACTGGTGTGCCAGAGCCCCATTTGGTAACTTGCACTCACTGGTGAGGTTGGGCTTTTGCAAGAATCAGGGGCCAATGCAGCAATTTTTTTTTTTATTCAGAAAAAAAAAGTGCCCAATACAAGATTTGAACCCAGGTCGTGGCTGTCAGAAATCGATGGTTAAACCACTGTCCACCGACTCCTTTTGTTTGTAATTATTGTTATAATTATGTAAGAAACCTGAAGTTATTTGTTCCAGGCAATTATATGACCTATGTTATAATTATGGTTATAATAATTGGCAGACTTTCAAGTTTCATTTAAATGTATTAATAATGAGTGTCCATCGCAAAATTGGAGAGGAGTGGACTTTAGGAATTGGTTTAACTATGGAGATAAGCACCACCACCACCATTAATGAGTGTGTCCCAAGAGAACAACAATCTTTGATTTCCAGACTCAAGTCTGGTCATATACAGACAATCACTTTCCAGAATGGTTGCAAGGGTTTCCCACTATGTACTAAGTGTCAACCTGTAACCCCAAACCACATCATTGACTGTATTGACTCATCCATTAATGAGCTCTACTCTTCCCCAGCAGATACCATCAACAAGCTCTACAAGCTTGATACCCTGATATGATAGTTGAGTGGAGATAAGAAAGAAGGAGAAGAGTTAACATAATCCGTACATTTTTTATTCTTTTTTCTGAAGATGGTAACAACACGGTTACCAAAACATCACACATTATTCATTTATTTGGATTTGGTCTTTTTTTTTTTCTAAGAAGAAGGTTAATGAGTGTATACATTCTAAATATCAGAGTTTTGATCCTACTTTTTGGCTGAAAAGGTGCTGTGACCTATAGTTCCAATAAGTTCCTGTATATGTTTGTATATAGAGGTGGTAGTAATGTTATTACTGTATGTTAAGTTCATGGCCAGGATATTTATTGATTTGTTGTTATCTACTTCCATAGAGTAGTTGTTTCACCAAAGTGTGCCATGGTGCCATGATCAACAAAAGCTGCACCCCTATACCCCATTCCATGAGATCTGGAGCATGGACTCATGGAATTTGTGTAATCTTTGCACAAGGGGATAAGAAACAACATAGAGTAGTTGATAAAGCACAATTTGGAGTATAGATTATAATACAAGAAAATAAGACCTAATCCGAATAATTTAATAGTGTGTGACGTTTCAGTAACATTGTCACCATCATCAGACAAAAGAATAAATGAACAAAAACATTTATTCTTTTGTCTGATGATGGTGACAATGCTGTTGCCGAAACGTCACATACTATTAAATTATTTGGATTAGGTCTTATTTTCTTGTAACATAGAGTAGTTGATATCAGGGTATAGCTTGTATTAAAGGTATCCAATATGATTTCTAATGTAGTGATACAGGTTGTTGATCATGGAAGTATTGAATCATGTAGAGGCAGAAATTAATAAATTATAAAATTCAGTATTTTTATTTGGAATAATTTTGTTCAAAGACATTATATTGATCAAATATATCTTCAAATGAATTGTGCAACAAAGGAAGTCCAATATTACGAAATGCAGTTTGTATCACTATAAGGCGATTAGAAATTAAAGCTTTAAATTAACTTACAAATTAGTTGACACTTTGGTTCATTGATTTTTTTTTTTCAAAAATCCCAATTTACATATTTACTTTAATGTAACAGACTATAACGTCAACTTCAATTCCACCAAAAATTCTGATCCCTTGTTTTGGTGTTGAATTAAAGAAGTTGGAAGATTGTGTAAATTGATGTTAGTAGTTTTGGAAAGCAGCTTAATTCCCACTTGAGACTAAGACTACCTGATCAGGTAGAAAATTAAGGAATATTTCCATTTGGTCTTATTACCAAGAGCATGTGTAATTGAAGACATATTTCTTATTTGCATAAAAATTCTTTCATCACATCATAAAGGACAGAATCTATTGGAGAATCTCCATATTCTGACCATTGTATACCACGGCGAGACAGAGAATCTGTAGAATAAAAAGTAATAAGACCAAATTAATAAATAGTTTGTGACATTTCGGTAACAGCATTGTTATCATCTTCAGACAAAAGTACTGAACAAAATTTAAAATCAGTACTTTTGTCCGAAGATGGTAACAACGCTGTTACCGAAACGTCACACACTATTTATTTTTGGATTTGGTCTTATTACCTTGTGTTTATAATCTATAATCCAAATTGTGCCTTATCAGAATCTGTAGAACTTATAGAAGTTGTACCCCCCAGGTAGTAGTGAAGAGCCCAACAATGTGGGTGTGTGTGTGCAGGGAGGATGTGTGGTGGGGCTGGTGGCCATGTTGGCCTGCTGGACCAACTCCGGACTGGCCCGGCCTGTCCTCTACCTCACCTTCACTGCCCTCGGTGTCTCCGCTGGGATCTGGACCTCTCTGACAGCCGGCAGTGGGCGGCCTCACGCCCCGGACCACAGTTCTGCTGTTCCCACCCACTTCCGGACTCTTGTCCAGGTAATTTGGCACTACCACAATGGCAGCCCTAATCTTCTTCTTTCTTATCTCCACTCAATCATATCAGGGTATCAAGCTTGTAAAGCTTGTTGATGGTGTCTGCCGGGGAAGAGTAGAGCTCATCAATGGATGAGTCAATACAGTCAATGATGTGTTTTGGGGTTGCAGGTTGACACTTGGTACATAGTGGGAAAACCTTGCAACCATAGCCCTAATCTTCTATGGGGAGTTACAAATTAGTAAACACTACAAGGTAATAAGACCTAATAATCCAAATAAATTAATAGTGTGTGACGTTTCGGTAACAGTGATTTTACATCTTCAGACAAAAGAATATTACCGAAACGTCACACACTATTAATAAATTTGGATTAAGATTTTGGTGATGAACTTGGGAAGAGAGATGTCCTCTAGTGGGAGTATCCTCTCATGGAGGTTGTTCTACTGTATAGCTCAATTCAATCCTTATTTCTAAATCATCATGTACCCAGAGTGGAATTTCTTCCTTTAAATATCCATTAGAGCAATGTACAGTACAGAATGTAAAGGTAGTGATAAAGAACTTCCCGACAACACCAGTTTAGGAAAATTCAGACAAAAAGCCAACAAACCTGTATACCATGGTGTCAGTCTATGACTCTCATCAGTACAGGAGTGGCTTGGACTTCATAACATCCAATGAGAGGGGTTATCAAATTGGTCAAATCACTCATCACCATCTCCATGTTATGTACCGGGTTGATGGAGGTATTGTTCTAATGTATGTGGTACCTCCCACAACTCTACATCTTCATCTTCCTAGATGGTGAAATATGTGTGTCGCTGGAGACCCGCTGGTGATTCTCCACCAAACTCTGCAGTGCTGGCAGAGGCACCATGTACATTGTATACAGTTGTGTATGTGAAAAAATAGTAAAAATATGAAATTGTACTGGGATAAGGTCGATAAATTAAGAAAAAGGCATCTCCTTATTGTGCAAATTATTTTGACAGATGGCGCAAGCCATCAGCAACTTTAAGTTGCACGATAAGGAGATGCCTTTTTCATAATAGTTGTGTATATTGTTGATTATATTTAAATACAAGTATACAGACTGTGTACTGATGTCAATAAAGTTATGTTGATTGTCCATCCCATGTTGTGTGCTCCAGGAGAGGATCAGCCAGGAAAAGAGCCGCAGCCTGCCTAAGCAACCAATGCTCATATCCAAGAGTGTGGATGCAGTGTTGAATGAGATCATAGACATGTTCCTGCGGGACTACGTGGTGCCGTGGTACAGACCTCTGGTGGCGGACACTGACGGCTTCCTGGCTCTGCTCAGGTTGGTGTGACCTCGCTGTATCTCTAGAACTCCTGGTGACACATTTGGTACTCTAGGACCATGTCTCATTTTTGAAATTTGATAAGCCAGCTAAAGAACTCTTTTTACTTGATATCTTTCTCTTTTTTTTAGCTTTTGATAAGAAACACCTTACCTTTACAAACACAAGGTAATAAGACCAAATCCAAATAAATAAATAGTGTGTGACATTTTGGTAACAGCGTTGTTACCATCTTCAGACAAAAGTACTGATTTACACTATTTATTTATTTGGATTTGGTCTTATTACCTTGTGTTTATAATCTACCAGCCGAATGACCCAGGCAACGCCCGTGTTTTACCCGATTGAATGTTTTGATTCAAATACTATTTGTTACAATTATAAATTAGCGCCTTAAATAATTGCATATGTTAGTTAATAACTACAGCCTATGTGCTTTATCTGTCTATGTACTGTTGGCTTCCGTAGGCGTCTCTTACTGGGAAAAACAAAGGTGGCGTGATCGTATCCAACCAATAGGAGGGCGCCATTCCAAAAAAAAAAAGCAAACGGTGACCGAGATGAAAACTGATGACTGATTGATTAGGATATGAGGAATGACGCTCGTAACTGTATATAGAATAATTCAAATTGTGTCTTATCACCTTACCTTTACCTAAACTTTTACCTTGTGTTTTTAATCTTCAATACAAATTGTACCCCATCGGCTCTCAATAAGGATATTCATGGTGGTCTAAGGTGTTGTTTCTTATCCCCTTCTGTAAAGATTACACAAATTCCATGAGTCCTTGCTCCTCGAATGTTGTTCCAAAGGTCCTGTGCAGTGCATCTAATGCAAGCCAGAAAGTTGAGCAAGTGGAGTAGGTTTTGTTGTTATTTTCCATCTTCAATTGTATTAAGTATGCACAGTTGTAATAGCAGTCAAATGTTATAACCATTTATGTTGGTGTTATAAAATAGACTGTCCACTGTCATGTCTTTTGTTGGGAACCAAAATAAATAAAAATAAATAGTGACATTCAGTCTAACTTCTTCAATTCAAGACCCCAAGATATCAGAATTTATGGGTGGATTCAAGACTGTGTTGAATATTATAGTTGGTTGGTTACAATGTATATACAGTAGCCAACAAACTCCCTGTAAAGGACAACACCTAATTTCAGATCCAAAGTGTCCTTTAGGGAGAGGTGTCCTCTTATCGGAGAGTTCCTAAATTGTAAAAATGATCATTTTGCAAATGTGAAAACTGTCCTTTGTAGAGAGCTGTCCTCTAGCGTGAGTATCCTTTCATAGAGGTTTTACTGTATGAATACAGAAATGTTTAAAAGATTCATTTAAGAGAGTGATTTGATAAAGTGTACAATTTGGATTATAGATTTGAACTACAAGGTAATAACACCAAATCCAAGTAAATTAATAGTGTGTGATGTTTAGGTAACAACACTGTTACTGAAATGTCACACACTATTAATTTATTTGGTCTTATTACCTTGTAGTTCAGAGGGAATAGTAACAATAAGATTAGTAACAATAAAATATATAAACAATAAACTGTTTTAACCTGTTCGCCAATCTTCTTCTGGCTGGTTCTCTTTTGTTCACTCTTCACCCAGAGGTATAGGCAGCGCAGAGGTCTTCTTCTAAAATGTAGCCGGCCTTTCAAACTGTAAACTAATGTGAAATCACTAGTCTCACAAAGCTCAACTCTACACACATTTTATTTCCAAGCACACTATATATACAATCAAACACACACACGTGACCAGGCACTCCTGGTCAAATATAATAAAACATTTACACAGAGTAATAATCACAATAAACTCTAACATTCCTCCCCGAGTTGATGGGTCACATCAAGTTCCGGAGGGGTCACCGGTAGCAGCACCAGCTTCACTAAGGGTCTTCGGAGCACTCCAACCGATGTCCGCACCGAAACAACCCGTACCAGGCCGTCCTTCCCAGGATGTGTCTCCACCACTCTGCCCATGAGCCACTTTGCAGGGGGCATTCTTTCCTCTTTTATCAATACTAAAGTATTGATGTCGACATTGGGAGAGATGGTCTTCCACTTATTGCGTTGTTGTAAGTTATTCAAGTAGTCCCTGGACCATCTTTTCCACAGATGTTGCAAGACCCTCTGAACCAACTGCCATCTTGTTAGGAGATGATTCTTTACCAATAATAGGTCTTCTTCCGGGACACAAGAGGATGGTTCAGTAAGCGAGAAATGGGCCGGAGTTAATACCCCTTGATCATTAGGATCATTACTCATTGGGTACAAAGGTCTTGAATTCAAACAAGACTCGATTTGAACTAGAACGGTCAGCAGTTCTTCATATGTCAACAAATTGTTCCCAATAATTCGCCTCATATGATACTTCAAAGCCTTGACCCCAGCCTCCCAAAGACCACCAAAATGGGGGGCTCCTGGAGGGTTGAACTTCCATTCAGTTCCATCGTTAGCTAACACGGCAGCCAGTTCTTTTAATTGATTTTGAGCCAGATAGAAACGTGAACGTAACTGTCGTGCAGCTCCGACAAAATTAGTTCCTTGATCACTATATAGCCGAGTGCAATGTCCTCTTTGCGCTACAAATCGCTTAAAGGCCGACATGAAGGTGGGTGTAGAGGCATCTGTGACCAATTCAAGATGTATTGCTCGGGTCACAAAGCACACAAATAGACAGATGTAGCCCTTTTCCGTCTTTCGACCCTTGGACAATCGAAGGTTCACAGGTCCAGCATAATCTACACCACTGATTGAAAAGGGTTTACCCGGTGTTAATCTCTCCTTGAGTAAATCACTCATTAGCTGGCCTTGAGTGACGCGATTGTATCGACAGCATGTCATGCACTCTCGAATGCATCTTTTCACCTGATCTTTTGCTCTCAGCATCCAATACTTCTGTCTCAATGTGGACAGCATCAGGTGCACACTTCCGTGCAAAGTCCGCATATGAACCGCTTGAACAATCATCTGAGCCACCTTTCCTGATGAAGGCAATAGCGCAGGATGTTTTTGTTCATATGTCATAGATGGAGCCCATTTCAATCTACCGCCGACTCCAAGGATTCCTTGATCGTCGAGGAACGGTGTTAAACCATAAATCTTGCTCGTGCGCTTCACTGATCCTAAAGTCGTCAAACTTCTTATTTCTTCCCTGAAATGCTGGAACTGAATTGATTGAAGTATTCTCCGATGAGCATTTCTCAGTTCAGCTGTGGTTAAGTGCGACTGATATCACTCCGCACTGTAGCGGCAGTTATGGTAAAAACGCAATATCCAGGCCACTTTTCGGATATACCCATTAAAGGTTGAGCTCATCACTCCGATAGCCACCAAGAAAGGTGTTTCACTGATGGCATGAACACTCAGGAGCTCAATTTGACCTTGGTGCTCAAACACAGGAGGCATTCTAGGCCATTCTGTTGATTCCGCTGATAACCAGGTAGGTCCTGTCCACCAGATGGAAGACTGTTTCAGCTCGGACCCCAGAATTCCTCGCCTGGCAATATCCGCTGGATTATCTCCTGTGGGAACATAGCGCCACTCCCTGACTTGTGGACAACTCTGAATCTCCGCCACACGATTGCCGATGAAAGTGGGGAGATTTCTAGACATAGTTCTTAACCAACTCAAGACTATGGTAGAATCGGACCAACAGGTAGCACTCTCCATTTTGATATCCAACTCTTCCATTATATATTTCACTAGTCTGGTCAGCAGAAGAGCCGCGCACAATTCTAAGCATGGAATTGACATCTCCCGCATGGGAGCCAACTTAGTCTTTGATGCCAACAGTTTTACACTAACACCATCATCAGTGGGAATTCTTATTTAAACTGCTGCCGCATAGGCGTCTTCAGAGGCATCACCGAATCCATGCAATTGTACTCCCTGGGTATTCCCTCCGAGACCCAACCATCGGGGTATTCTCAAACTTCCTATGAAATTCAATTCCTTTCTAAAATTAGTCCATGTTTCAATCAATGATTCATCCATCGGATCATCCCAATGTAATCCCGTTATCCACAACCTTGAACCATTATTTTTCCTGTTACAAGGACAGGTGCCAACCATCCCAAGGGATCATATAACTTGGCGATAAAGGAAAGCATTTCGCGTTTGGTAGTCACCGATGTCTTTTCCAACGACTGAACGTCATATAAGAAACAGTCTTCACTTTGGATCCATCCCAAACCCAATGTCCTTATAACCTTGGATTGTTCAAACATAATCTTTTGTGCGCAATGTTCTTTCGCAATGTTGCCCAAAATCGTCAGATCATTTGACGACCACTTCTTCAAGGTGAATCCTCCACATCTAAGCAACTCGATGAGTTCATCACGCAACGCCATTCCATCTCTTAGATCATCTGCACCGGTAATAATGTCATCCACGTAAGTATCCTTTATGATTGCTCTAGAGGCTCTAGGATACTTAGCCCCTTCATCCTCTACCAATTTTAATAGGGTTCTCATTGCCAAAAAGGGTGCTGCAGCAGTGCCATAGGTAACAGTGTTAAGTCTGTAAGCCATCAATTTATCCTCCGATCTTCGCCTCCATATAATTCTCTGCCTTTCTGCATCGCTAGGACGGACCAAAATCTGTCTATACATCTTTTCTATATCTGACATAATAAATATTCTGTGTCTTCGACAATTCATCAGGATAGACAATATATCTCTCTGTAGCTTTGGACCAGTGTAAAGTCTATCATTAAATGAAGCCGAGCTGAGCCACCCGTCAACAGGTTGAGGCGTATCTTCATCTTCATCATTATATCCCGAAAGGGCACTACGCTGCCACACCGTAAGTAACTCCTCCGGCAGACTTGACTCCACAAGCGGGTACAAGAACGCCGCATTTTGTTCGGTAGTGATCCCCAGGGATTCTAATGATCTCTCTCTCTCTCTCTCTCTTCTTTTAAATAGGACTCTAATTTGTCATAGAGATCCTCAATGCCTATGGTCTTTCTCCGGGCGTTATTCACCACCAATCCCAATAGTTGTCTCACATATACCTCTGTGAGAATCACTCTATCCCCGAAGCGGTCCTTCAACGCCGCAATTGCCTTTGGATAGTTATCTGCGGTGATGGGATAACTCCTCACTAGCCTTGAGGCTCTTGTGTTTTCCTTCATGGATTGCACCAAATATTGGAACTTATCCACATTTGAGAGTCTAGCATCTCCATGTATCGTGGAAAATTGGGCCCACCAGCCCAACCACTCCAACCAGGTTCCATCAAATTTTTTCAATTCCAATTCGGGCAACCGACGCGCCCTTGTTTCACCCAGCGAGCCTTTCTGGCAACCATTGACCTGAAAGACCTCAGCACCTTGCGTCGGAGGATTGAGGAACTCACCTATTTGGATTTCCAGGTCGAGCCATTTCTGTTTATACTGGATCACAGTATCCTGTTCGTCTTCCAATTCACGACTAGTGTTGTCATCGATCATCAAATCCCAGATTATCTTATCCTCTTCTTGGATCTTCCCGATGCACTCCTCCATTATTCTGTAATTAGTTCTCACGAACTTCTCTGAGGGAGCCTCCCCATCCAATTCTGCCTCCATCCTTTTAATCATTTTGGAGATAGTCGTTCTTTGAACGGCTCTACTTCTTATTGCCCGCTTCATTTTCTAGAGTTGCTTTTGTTCTTAACTTAACGTAACTTAACGCACTATACCTCGACCTTTTCTTTTGAATCCAATTAGCAAAACTTTCTTAAAACCTTATTTACATCAATTCTTCTTTGTTCTAATCTTGCTTAAATTTGCATAAGCCTTCTTTCTTGATTATCTTATCATCAACAAATTGAATTTACGATTTTTAACTTTTATCTTCTTTATCTCTTGAGTGAACCTTTCTAAATCTTATAACTTTATCCTTAGCCTAAATCCGGCTCGAGGGACCAAAATGTTCGCCAATCTTCTTCTGGCTGGTTCTCTTATGCTCACTCTTCTGCCTAGAGGTATAGGCAGCGCAGAGGTCTTCTTCTAAAATGTAGCCGGCCTTTCAAACTGTAAACTAATGTGAAATCACTAGTCTCACAAAGCTCAACTCTACACACATTTTATTTCCAAGCACACTATATATACAATCAAACACACACACGTGACCAGGCACTCCTGGTCAAATATAATAAAACATTTACACAGAGTAATAATCACAATAAACTCTAACATAACCATTATATTTAAAAAAGTGTCAAAATAAATCCAATCCAATTTAAGGAAAGCTGACCATGGTGTGGGTGCAGACAGGAGCTGTGGGTGGTGCTGGGCAACTTCAAGTCCAGGCTGGAGAAGGTGAACGGAGTCAAACTGCTCACACAGGACGTGGTGATCCGGGTGCAGGACCACTTCAGGCTGCTCCGTCTGGCTACATCCACTGGGTAGGTTCTTCTGCCTACCTGTCTGTCTTTGTCTCTCTGTGTCTGTCTGTCACTTCACCCTTCTGCTGCTGGCTACATCCACTGGGTAGGTTCTTCTGTCTGTCTGTCTTTGTCCCTCTGTCACTTCACCCTGCTCCTGGCCACCTCCACAGGGTAGGTTCTTCTGTCTGTCTGTTTGTCTGTCTTTCCGTATGTCTGTTGTCTTTCCGTCCATCTGTCACTTCACCTTTCTGCTCCTGGCCACCGCCACAGGGTAGATTCTTCTGTCTGTCCATCTATCTGTCTGTCTGGCTCACCCCACTGCTGCTGGTCCAGACAAGACAAAGCTCCCTACAAACTCTACCCATTCCTCCGCAGCTCCACTGAAGAGCTGGAGCATCTGCGCAAGGTCTCCGAGCTATTCCTTGTGCTCCTGTTGCCTGGCAAGTATGCGCGGCTGCCTCCACTGCGCCATCTGCTGAGGGAAATCATTGCCAAGTTCTGTGAGTGAGCTTTACCTATAAATAACTCTTCCCATTATATCCTAAGTACACATTGTACAGGCCATGATAATCATGGTGGGTAGTTAGTAACTTATTTTATTGCAAGTTCACGACCTATCTACACATGTATAAAGCAGTTTGACACTTACAAGTGTTGTCAGAGCTGCATTTAGTCACTTGAACTCACACTGATGGAGTTGGAACTTTGCAGAAATTAGTGACCATTGAACTGCCAAATATAGATCCCGGATTGTGGCTGTCAACAATCAATGGTTCATGCCACTCCTCCACTGACCCCATAATTCCAATGTTGTGATATTGTGTTCCATAATATGTGGTTTTACAAGTAGAGGCATGTCCCATCACAATGGCCAGTTCACATCTACTCACAACTCTGTACAACACGAATCCTTTTAAGGAATAAACACAAGGTAATAAGACCAAATCCAAATAAATAAATAGTGTGTGAGGTTTCGGTAACATCATTGTTGCTATCTTCAGACAAAAGTACTGAATGAGCAACACTATTTATTTATTTGGATTTGGTCTTATTACTTGTGTTTATAATCTATAATCCAAATTGTGCCTCCACTATTTATTTATTTGGATTTGGTCTTATTACCTTGTGTTTATAATCTATAATCCAAATTGTGCCTTATCCTTTTAAGGAATGTTTGATACACCTGGCTGCTGCCTTGCTCTCTTCTTTCCCCGGGGTTTAAAATGATATACACTCATGGACAAAACTTAAGGAAGTTGTACCTTTCAGCATGTATATCAGGATTCAGACAATAACTCTGAAAGATATTACAATGACCTTTATTGAAGACACACGAGATAACCAATATACACTCATGGACAAAACTTAAGGAAGTTGTACCTTTCAGCATGTATATCGGGATTCAGACAATAACTCTGAAAGATATTACAATGACCTTTATTGAAGACACACGAGATAACCAATATACACTCATGGGCAAAACTTAAGGAAGTTGTACCTTTGAGCATGTATATCGGGATTCAGACAATAACTCTGAAAGATATTACAATGACCTTTATTGAAGACACACGAGATAACCAATATACACTCATGGGCAAAACTTAAGGAAGTTGTACCTTTGAGCATGTATATCGGGATTCAGACAATAACTCTGAAAGATATTACAATGACCTTTATTGAAGACACACGAGATAACCAATATACACTCATGGGCAAAACTTAAGGAAGTTGTACCTTTGAGCATGTATATCGGGATTCAGACAATAACTCTGAAAGATATTACAATGACCTTTATTGAAGACACACGAGATAACCAATATACACTCATGGGCAAAACTTAAGGAAGTTGTACCTTTGAGCATGTATATCGGGATTCAGACAATAACTCTGAAAGATATTACAATGACCTTTATTGAAGACACACGAGATAACCAATATACACTCATGGACAAAACTTAAGGAAGTTGTACCTTTGAGCATGTATATCAGGATTCAGACAATAACTCTGAAAGATATTACAATGACCTTTATTGAAGACACACGAGATAACCAATATACACTCATGGACAAAACTTAAGGAAGTTGTACCTTTGAGCATGTATATCAGGATTCAGACAATAACTCTGAAAGATATTACAATGACCTTTATTGAAGACACACGAGATAACCAATATACACTCATGGGCAAAACTTAAGGAAGTTGTACCTTTGAGCATGTATATCAGGATTCAGACAATAACTCTGAAAGATATTACAATGACCTTTATTGAAGACACACGAGATAACCAATATACACTCATGGACAAAACTTAAGGAAGTTGTACCTTTGAGCATGTATATCAGGATTCAGACAATAACTCTGAAAGATATTACAATGACCTTTATTGAAGACACACGAGATAACCAATATACACTCATGGACAAAACTTAAGGAAGTTGTACCTTTGAGCATGTATATCAGGATTCAGACAATAACTCTGAAAGATATTACAATGACCTTTATTGAAGACACACGAGATAACCAATATACACTCATGGACAAAACTTAAGGAAGTTGTACCTTTGAGCATGTATATCAGGATTCAGACAATAACTCTGAAAGATATTACAATGACCTTTATTGAAGACACACGAGATAACCAATATACACTCATGGACAAAACTTAAGGAAGTTGTACCTTTGAGCATGTATATCAGGATTCAGACAATAACTCTGAAAGATATTACAATGACCTTTATTGAAGACACACGAGATAACCAATATACACTCATGGACAAAACTTAAGGAAGTTGTACCTTTGAGCATGTATATCAGGATTCAGACAATAACTCTGAAAGATATTACAATGACCTTTATTGAAGACACACGAGATAACCAATATACACTCATGGGCAAAACTTAAGGAAGTTGTACCTTTGAGCATGTATATCAGGATTCAGACAATAACTCTGAAAGATATTACAATGACCTTTATTGAAGACACACGAGATAACCAATATACACTCATGGACAAAACTTAAGGAAGTTGTACCTTTGAGCATGTATATCAGGATTCAGACAATAACTCTGAAAGATATTACAATGACCTTTATTGAAGACACACGAGATAACCAATATACACTCATGGACAAAACTTAAGGAAGTTGTACCTTTGAGCATGTATATCAGGATTCAGACAATAACTCTGAAAGATATTACAATGACCTTTATTGAAGACACACGAGATAACCAATATACACTCATGGACAAAACTTAAGGAAGTTGTACCTTTGAGCATGTATATCAGGATTCAGACAATAACTCTGAAAGATATTACAGTGACCTTTATTGAAGACACACGAGATAACCAATATACACTCATGGACAAAACTTAAGGAAGTTGTACCTTTGAGCATGTATATCAGGATTCAGACAATAACTCTGAAAGATATTACAGTGACCTTTATTGAAGACACACGAGATAACCAATATACACTCATGGACAAAACTTAAGGAAGTTGTACCTTTGAGCATGTATATCAGGATTCAGACAATAACTCTGAAAGATATTACAGTGACCTTTATTGAAGACACACGAGATAACCAATATACACTCATGGACAAAACTTAAGGAAGTTGTACCTTTGAGCATGTATATCAGGATTCAGACAATAACTCTGAAAGATATTACAGTGACCTTTATTGAAGACACACGAGATAACCAATATACACTCATGGACAAAACTTAAGGAAGTTGTACCTTTGAGCATGTATATCAGGATTCAGACAATAACTCTGAAAGATATTACAGTGACCTTTATTGAAGACACACGAGATAACCAATATACACTCATGGACAAAACTTAAGGAAGTTGTAGCTTCTAGCATGTATATCAGGATTCAGACAATAACTCTGAAAGATATTACAATGACCTTTATTGAAGACACACGAGATAACCAATATACACTCATGGACAAAACTTAAGGAAGTTGTACCTTTGAGCATGTATATCAGGATTCAGACAATAACTCTGAAAGATATTACAGTGACCTTTATTGAAGACACACGAGATAACCAATATACACTCATGGACAAAACTTAAGGAAGTTGTACCTTTTAGCATGTATATCAGGATTCAGACAATAACTCTGAAAGATATTACAATGACCTTTATTGAAGACACACGAGATAACCAATATACACTCATGGACAAAACTTAAGGAAGTTGTACCTTTTAGCATGTATATCAGGATTCAGACAATAACTCTGAAAGATATTACAATGACCTTTATTGAAGACACACGAGATAACCAATATACACTCATGGACAAAACTTAAGGAAGTTGTACCTTTTAGCATGTATATCAGGATTCAGACAATAACTCTGAAAGATATTACAATGACCTTTATTGAAGACACACGAGATAACCAATATACACTCATGGACAAAACTTAAGGAAGTTGTACCTTTTAGCATGTATATCAGGATTCAGACAATAACTCTGAAAGATATTACAATGACCTTTATTGAAGACACACGAGATAACCAATATACACTCATGGACAAAACTTAAGGAAGTTGTACCTTTTAGCATGTATATCAGGATTCAGACAATAACTCTGAAAGATATTACAATGACCTTTATTGAAGACACACGAGATAACCAATATACACTCATGGACAAAACTTAAGGAAGTTGTACCTTTTAGCATGTATATCAGGATTCAGACAATAACTCTGAAAGGATATTACAGTGACCTTTATTGAAGACACACGAGATAACCAAGTGTGAACAACCTCTGTCTCCTTCAAAAAAATATAGACGACAGGTGACATCACTTTCCACTTCCTCAAGTTTTGTCCATGAGTCTATGTGACAATATGTGACAGTGAGCCCATCATCATGTGCCTTCCACTATAGAGTAGACCATGAGAGAGAGGACAGTTGTTCACAAAGGACAGTTCTCTGTCAGAGGACACAGCCAGATGACAGCCACTGTGGTGAGCAGTGCTCTCCCGCCTGGTCCAGACATGGTCGGACCCCGAGCACCTGAACCGTAAGATCCTGGACTACCTCCACTGGCAGCAGGTGGAGATGGAGCGCAGCACCCGGACCTACACCTTCGCTGAGACCTACGAGGACTTCATCCACATCATCAACCGCTCGTCCTGCATCGAGGAGCTCAAGGGTCTTCGGTCAGTTCTCTCTTCTGGAATGTAATCTCTCAATGTTTGTATAATTGTGTCCATTGATTGGTTGTTTTCTCTTACCTTAATCAGCCAATCAACTCGCAGTGGTTCTTTAGCTCAAGAACTTGCATTGAATAAGGAAATTCCATATTCAATAGAAGACACAACAATGTAAAACTGACTCCCAGTTAAACTACACGGCAATACTAGGTTTGTCTGGATCATGGTGCCATGATCAATGAAAGCTGCACCCCCATTCCATGAGATCACTCATGGAATTCGTATAATCTTTGCACAAGGGGATAAGAAACAACAATAACACTGCAATACTAACATCTTTATCTCATCAGTGGAGGCTCCTTACAGGTAATACCTGTATTAAAAATAATTTATCATATTCTCTCTATATGTACTTTTATAAAAAAATGTATTTCAGATTTGTATTTAGTGACATTATTCTAATTAGATTTTGTTTCCTTTGTCTTATATATGGGCCTATATGCTCTCATTCTGTAATGGAAAATTTTAGTGGTGTGAGAATAGTTTAATTTCATCACTTTGACACATTTCTTAGGTTTAGTTACTCTGAAAATGCCACGTTGCAATGGACTGATGTCATAAATATATATTCTCAAGTATATAGTGGAACCTAGCTATCTCACAGCCTTCTTTGAAACACAAACTTGGTTAGAACACTGTAACTCCCTATATTATATTTTATGTCCATACTTTAGGTATAACAGGGGTATAACAACATCTTAGTTCCAAGTAAAGCTATTATAACAAGATTCAACTATACATGTTGTTTTTATTTCAAATTGTAGTTTTTGAATTAACACTTTCGAACCGAGGGACGTGATTTCGCATCCTTGCCGATTTTGCCTCAAGCCCGAAGGACGTGAATTCGCGTCCTCGATTTTCAAAATTAAAATCGTCAGCGGCTGACTCGAATTCACATCCACCAGGATCTTGTCCCTTCTTGTCTATCTATCAGTAAGTTGGGGGGATGTCAGCTGACCTAATGTACCTGTAAAACTTAACGTGAGATAGTCATTCCATCTGCCCCTATTGCATTCTTTGCAACTACAGAATCGTCCATCCTCAAAGTGTTAAGAAAGATTGATAATGCTGCACTCTTTAATTCAACCAGATATAATTCAACACCTATTTAATTTCACAGTTTTGTGAATTCCAATCAGCCTATTTACTTTAAATCAACCGGCTATAATTCAACATATAGTAAAACCCTGCTTAAAATGAAGCTAGGATATAACAAATCTTCCCTTTATATTGCAGTGAAATTTGACTATAACGAACCATGGCTATAGTGAACTACAGGTTCAGTCCCATTGGGGTTCGCTATAGTGGGGTTTTTCTGTATTTTTAATTCTACAGTTTCAACCTGCTTTAATTCAACACCAACTTTAATTCAGCCAAATATTCTGTTGCCTTGGGGTGAGGTTGTAGGACTACAGCAAACAATGGACTAACGACTGTCCTGTGGTCCAGGCTCTACATTGTGACAGAAATGATGCAGGCCTCTGCCATCACCAACCAATCTACATGGACTAACAGACTGTCCTGTGGTCCAGGCTCTACATTGTGACAGAAATGATGCAGGCCTCTGCCATCACCAACCAATCTACATGGACTAACAGACTGTCCTGTGGTCCAGGCTCTACATTGTGACAGAAATGATGCAGGCCTCTGCCATCACCAACCAATCTACATGGACTAACAGACTGTCCTGTGGTCCAGGCTCTACATTGTGACAGAAATGATGCAGGCCTCTGCCATCACCAACCAATCTACATGGAGTAACAGACTGAGCTGTGGTCCAGGCTCTACATTGTGACAGAAATGATGCAGGCCTCTGCCATCACCAACCAATCTACATGGAGTAACAGACTGAGCTGTGGTCCAGGCTCTACATTGTGACAGAAATGATGCAGGGCCTCTGCCATCACCAACCAATCTACATGGAGTAACAGACTGAGCTGTGGTCCAGGCTCTACATTGTGACAGAAATGATGCAGGCCTCTGCCATCACCAACCAATCTACATGGAGTAACAGACTGAGCTGTGGTCCAGGCTCTACATTGTGACAGAAATGATGCAGGCCTCTGCCATCACCAACCAATCTACATGGAGTAACAGACTGAGCTGTGGTCCAGGCTCTACATTGTGACAGAAATGATGCAGGCCTCTGCCATCACCAACCAATCTACATGGAGTAACAGACTGAGCTGTGGTCCAGGCTCTACATTGTGACAGAAATGATGCAGGCCTCTGCCATCACCAACCAATCTACATGGAGTAACAGACTGAGCTGTGGTCCAGGCTCTACATTGTGACAGAAATGATGCAGGCCTCTGCCATCACCAACCAATCTACATGGAGTAACAGACTGAGCTGTGGTCCAGGCTCTACATTGTGACAGAAATGATGCAGGCCTCTGCCATCACCAACCAATCTACATGGAGTAACAGACTGAGCTGTGGTCCAGGCTCTACATTGTGACAGAAATGATGCAGGCCTCTGCCATCACCAACCAATCTACATGGAGTAACAGACTGAGCTGTGGTCCAGGCTCTACATTGTGACAGAAATGATGCAGGCATCTGCCATCACCAACCAATCTACATGGACTAACAGACTGTCCTGTGGTCCAGGCTCTACATTGTGACAGAAATGATGCAGGCCTCTGCCATCACCAACCAATCTACATGGAGTAACAGACTGAGCTGTGGTCCAGGCTCTACATTGTGACAGAAATGATGCAGGCCTCTGCCATCACCAACCAATCTACATGGAGTAACAGACTGAGCTGTGGTCCAGGCTCTACATTGTGACAGAAATGATGCAGGCCTCTGCCATCACCAACCAATCTACATGGAGTAACAGACTGAGCTGTGGTCCAGGCTCTACATTGTGACAGAAATGATGCAGGCCTCTGCCATCACCAACCAATCTACATGGAGTAACAGACTGAGCTGTGGTCCAGGCTCTACATTGTGACAGAAATGATGCAGGCCTCTGCCATCACCAACCAATCTACATGGAGTAACAGACTGAGCTGTGGTCCAGGCTCTACATTGTGACAGAAATGATGCAGGCCTCTGCCATCACCAACCAATCTACATGGAGTAACAGACTGAGCTGTGGTCCAGGCTCTACATTGTGACAGAAATGATGCAGGCCTCTGCCATCACCAACCAATCTACATGGAGTAACAGACTGAGCTGTGGTCCAGGCTCTACATTGTGACAGAAATAATGCAGGCCTCTGCCATCACCAACCAATCTACATGGAGTAACAGACTGAGCTGTGGTCCAGGCTCTACATTGTGACAGAAATGATGCAGGCCTCTGCCATCACCAAACAATCTACATGGAGTACAGACTGAGCTGTGGTCCAGGCTCTACATTGTGACAGAAATGATGCAGGGCCTCTGCCATCACCAACCAATCTACATGGAGTAACAGACTGAGCTGTGGTCCAGGGCTCTACATTGTGACAGAAATGATGCAGGCCTCTGCCATCACCAACCAATCTACATGGAGTAACAGACTGAGCTGTGGTCCAGGCTCTACATTGTGACAGAAATGATGCAGGGCCTCTGCCATCACCAACCAATCTACATGGAGTAACAGACTGAGCTGTGGTCCAGGCTCTACATTGTGACAGAAATGATGCAGGCCTCTGCCATCACCAACCAATCTACATGGAGTAACAGACTGAGCTGTGGTCCAGGCTCTACATTGTGACAGAAATGATGCAGGCCTCTGCCATCACCAACCAATCTACATGGAGTAACAGACTGAGCTGTGGTCCAGGCTCTACATTGTGACAGAAATGATGCAGGCCTCTGCCATCACCAACCAATCTACATGGAGTAACAGACTGAGCTGTGGTCCAGGCTCTACATTGTGACAGAAATGATGCAGGCCTCTGCCATCACCAACCAATCTACATGGAGTAACAGACTGAGCTGTGGTCCAGGCTCTACATTGTGACAGAAATGATGCAGGCCTCTGCCATCACCAACCAATCTACATGGAGTAACAGACTGAGCTGTGGTCCAGGCTCTACATTGTGACAGAAATGATGCAGGCCTCTGCCATCACCAACCAATCTACATGGAGTAACAGACTGAGCTGTGGTCCAGGCTCTACATTGTGACAGAAATGATGCAGGCCTCTGCCATCACCAACCAATCTACATGGAGTAACAGACTGAGCTGTGGTCCAGGCTCTACATTGTGACAGAAATGATGCAGGCCTCTGCCATCACCAACCAATCTACATGGAGTAACAGACTGAGCTGTGGTCCAGGCTCTACATTGTGACAGAAATGATGCAGGCCTCTGCCATCACCAACCAATCTACATGGAGTAACAGACTGAGCTGTGGTCCAGGCTCTACATTGTGACAGAAATGATGCAGGCCTCTGCCATCACCAACCAATCTACATGGAGTAACAGACTGAGCTGTGGTCCAGGCTCTACATTGTGACAGAAATGATGCAGGCCTCTGCCATCACCAACCAATCTACATGGAGTAACAGACTGAGCTGTGGTCCAGGCTCTACATTGTGACAGAAATGATGCAGGCCTCTGCCATCACCAACCAATCTACATGGACTAACAGACTGTCCTGTGGTCCAGGCTCTACATTGTGACAGAAATGATGCAGGCCTCTGCCATCACCAACCAATCTACATGGAGTAACAGACTGAGCTGTGGTCCAGGCTCTACATTGTGACAGAAATGATGCAGGCCTCTGCCATCACCAACCAATCTACATGGAGTAACAGACTGAGCTGTGGTCCAGGCTCTACATTGTGACAGAAATGATGCAGGCCTCTGCCATCACCAACCAATCTACATGGAGTAACAGACTGAGCTGTGGTCCAGGCTCTACATTGTGACAGAAATGATGCAGGCCTCTGCCATCACCAACCAATCTACATGGAGTAACAGACTGAGCTGTGGTCCAGGCTCTACATTGTGACAGAAATGATGCAGGCCTCTGCCATCACCAACCAATCTACATGGAGTAACAGACTGAGCTGTGGTCCAGGCTCTACATTGTGACAGAAATGATGCAGGCCTCTGCCATCACCAACCAATCTACATGGAGTAACAGACTGAGCTGTGGTCCAGGCTCTACATTGTGACAGAAATGATGCAGGCCTCTGCCATCACCAACCAATCTACATGGAGTAACAGACTGAGCTGTGGTCCAGGCTCTACATTGTGACAGAAATGATGCAGGCCTCTGCCATCACCAACCAATCTACATGGAGTAACAGACTGAGCTGTGGTCCAGGCTCTACATTGTGACAGAAATGATGCAGGCCTCTGCCATCACCAACCAATCTACATGGAGTAACAGACTGAGCTGTGGTCCAGGCTCTACATTGTGACAGAAATGATGCAGGCCTCTGCCATCACCAACCAATCTACATGGAGTAACAGACTGAGCTGTGGTCCAGGCTCTACATTGTGACAGAAATGATGCAGGCCTCTGCCATCACCAACCAATCTACATGGAGTAACAGACTGAGCTGTGGTCCAGGCTCTACATTGTGACAGAAATGATGCAGGCCTCTGCCATCACCAACCAATCTACATGGAGTAACAGACTGAGCTGTGGTCCAGGCTCTACATTGTGACAGAAATGATGCAGGCCTCTGCCATCACCAACCAATCTACATGGAGTAACAGACTGAGCTGTGGTCCAGGCTCTACATTGTGACAGAAATGATGCAGGCCTCTGCCATCACCAACCAATCTACATGGAGTAACAGACTGAGCTGTTGTCCAGGCTCTACATTGTGACAGAAATGATGCAGGCCTCTGCCATCACCAACCAATCTACATGGAGTAACAGACTGAGCTGTGGTCCAGGCTCTACATTGTGACAGAAATGATGCAGGCCTCTGCCATCACCAACCAATCTACATGGAGTAACAGACTGAGCTGTGGTCCAGGCTCTACATTGTGACAGAAATGATGCAGGCCTCTGCCATCACCAACCAATCTACATGGAGTAACAGACTGAGCTGTGGTCCAGGCTCTACATTGTGACAGAAATGATGCAGGCCTCTGCCATCACCAACCAATCTACATGGAGTAACAGACTGAGCTGTGGTCCAGGCTCTACATTGTGACAGAAATGATGCAGGCCTCTGCCATCACCAACCAATCTACATGGAGTAACAGACTGAGCTGTGGTCCAGGCTCTACATTGTGACAGAAATGATGCAGGCCTCTGCCATCACCAACCAATCTACATGGAGTAACAGACTGAGCTGTGGTCCAGGCTCTACATTGTGACAGAAATGATGCAGGCCTCTGCCATCACCAACCAATCTACATGGAGTAACAGACTGAGCTGTGGTCCAGGCTCTACATTGTGACAGAAATGATGCAGGCCTCTGCCATCACCAACCAATCTACATGGAGTAACAGACTGAGCTGTGGTCCAGGCTCTACATTGTGACAGAAATGATGCAGGCCTCTGCCATCACCAACCAATCTACATGGAGTAACAGACTGAGCTGTGGTCCAGGCTCTACATTGTGACAGAAATGATGCAGGCCTCTGCCATCACCAACCAATCTACATGGAGTAACAGACTGAGCTGTGGTCCAGGCTCTACATTGTGACAGAAATGATGCAGGCCTCTGCCATCACCAACCAATCTACATGGAGTAACAGACTGAGCTGTGGTCCAGGCTCTACATTGTGACAGAAATGATGCAGGCCTCTGCCATCACCAACCAATCTACATGGACTAACAGACTGAGCTGTGGTCCAGGCTCTACATTGTGACAGAAATGATGCAGGCCTCTGCCATCACCAACCAATCTACATGGACTAACAGACTGAGCTGTGGTCCAGGCTCTACATTGTGACAGAAATGATGCAGGCCTCTGCCATCACCAACCAATCTACATGGAGTAACAGACTGAGCTGTGGTCCAGGCTCTACATTGTGACAGAAATGATGCAGGCCTCTGCCATCACCAACCAATCTACATGGAGTAACAGACTGAGCTGTGGTCCAGGCTCTACATTGTGACAGAAATGATGCAGGCCTCTGCCATCACCAACCAATCTACATGGAGTAACAGACTGAGCTGTGGTCCAGGCTCTACATTGTGACAGAAATGATGCAGGCCTCTGCCATCACCAACCAATCTACATGGGCTAACAGACTGTCCTGTGGTCCAGGCTCTACATTGTGACAGAAATGATGCAGGCATCTGCCATCACCAACCAATCTACATGGAGTAACAGACTGAGCTGTGGTCCAGGCTCTACATTGTGACAGAAATGATGCAGGGCCTCTGCCATCACCAACCAATCTACATGGAGTAACAGACTGAGCTGTGGTCCAGGCTCTACATTGTGACAGAAATGATGCAGGCCTCTGCCATCACCAACCAATCTACATGGAGTAACAGACTGAGCTGTGGTCCAGGCTCTACATTGTGACAGAAATGATGCAGGCCTCTGCCATCACCAACCAATCTACATGGAGTAACAGACTGAGCTGTGGTCCAGGCTCTACATTGTGACAGAAATGATGCAGGCCTCTGCCATCACCAACCAATCTACATGGAGTAACAGACTGAGCTGTGGTCCAGGCTCTACATTGTGACAGAAATGATGCAGGCCTCTGCCATCACCAACCAATCTACATGGAGTAACAGACTGAGCTGTGGTCCAGGCTCTACATTGTGACAGAAATGATGCAGGCCTCTGCCATCACCAACCAATCTACATGGAGTAACAGACTGAGCTGTGGTCCAGGCTCTACATTGTGACAGAAATGATGCAGGCCTCTGCCATCACCAACCAATCTACATGGAGTAACAGACTGAGCTGTGGTCCAGGCTCTACATTGTGACAGAAATGATGCAGGCCTCTGCCATCACCAACCAATCTACATGGAGTAACAGACTGAGCTGTGGTCCAGGCTCTACATTGTGACAGAAATGATGCAGGCCTCTGCCATCACCAACCAATCTACATGGAGTAACAGACTGAGCTGTGGTCCAGGCTCTACATTGTGACAGAAATGATGCAGGCCTCTGCCATCACCAACCAATCTACATGGAGTAACAGACTGAGCTGTGGTCCAGGCTCTACATTGTGACAGAAATGATGCAGGCCTCTGCCATCACCAACCAATCTACATGGAGTAACAGACTGAGCTGTGGTCCAGGCTCTACATTGTGACAGAAATGATGCAGGCCTCTGCCATCACCAACCAATCTACATGGAGTAACAGACTGAGCTGTGGTCCAGGCTCTACATTGTGACAGAAATGATGCAGGCCTCTGCCATCACCAACCAATCTACATGGAGTAACAGACTGAGCTGTGGTCCAGGCTCTACATTGTGACAGAAATGATGCAGGCCTCTGCCATCACCAACCAATCTACATGGAGTAACAGACTGAGCTGTGGTCCAGGCTCTACATTGTGACAGAAATGATGCAGGCCTCTGCCATCACCAACCAATCTACATGGAGTAACAGACTGAGCTGTGGTCCAGGCTCTACATTGTGACAGAAATGATGCAGGCCTCTGCCATCACCAACCAATCTACATGGAGTAACAGACTGAGCTGTGGTCCAGGCTCTACATTGTGACAGAAATGATGCAGGCCTCTGCCATCACCAACCAATCTACATGGAGTAACAGACTGAGCTGTGGTCCAGGCTCTACATTGTGACAGAAATGATGCAGGCCTCTGCCATCACCAACCAATCTACATGGAGTAACAGACTGAGCTGTGGTCCAGGCTCTACATTGTGACAGAAATGATGCAGGCCTCTGCCATCACCAACCAATCTACATGGAGTAACAGACTGAGCTGTTGTCCAGGCTCTACATTGTGACAGAAATGATGCAGGCCTCTGCCATCACCAACCAATCTACATGGAGTAACAGACTGAGCTGTGGTCCAGGCTCTACATTGTGACAGAAATGATGCAGGCCTCTGCCATCACCAACCAATCTACATGGAGTAACAGACTGAGCTGTTGTCCAGGCTCTACATTGTGACAGAAATGATGCAGGCCTCTGCCATCACCAACCAATCTACATGGAGTAACAGACTGAGCTGTGGTCCAGGCTCTACATTGTGACAGAAATGATGCAGGCCTCTGCCATCACCAACCAATCTACATGGAGTAACAGACTGAGCTGTGGTCCAGGCTCTACATTGTGACAGAAATGATGCAGGCCTCTGCCATCACCAACCAATCTACATGGAGTAACAGACTGAGCTGTGGTCCAGGCTCTACATTGTGACAGAAATGATGCAGGCCTCTGCCATCACCAACCAATCTACATGGAGTAACAGACTGAGCTGTGGTCCAGGCTCTACATTGTGACAGAAATGATGCAGGCCTCTGCCATCACCAACCAATCTACATGGAGTAACAGACTGAGCTGTGGTCCAGGCTCTACATTGTGACAGAAATGATGCAGGCCTCTGCCATCACCAACCAATCTACATGGAGTAACAGACTGAGCTGTTGTCCAGGCTCTACATTGTGACAGAAATGATGCAGGCCTCTGCCATCACCAACCAATCTACATGGAGTAACAGACTGAGCTGTGGTCCAGGCTCTACATTGTGACAGAAATGATGCAGGCCTCTGCCATCACCAACCAATCTACATGGAGTAACAGACTGAGCTGTGGTCCAGGCTCTACATTGTGACAGAAATGATGCAGGCCTCTGCCATCACCAACCAATCTACATGGACTAACAGACTGAGCTGTGGTCCAGGCTCTACATTGTGACAGAAATGATGCAGGCCTCTGCCATCACCAACCTCAAGAGAGCCAAGGGCATCAAAGTGGGTGAGTTGACCCTGTGTCTCTCACATCACCGCCATCTGTCTGTCCGTCTGTCTGTCTGGCAGATAAGGAGTACAGCCCTCAGATGACCACCAAGGGGGAGCTCCTTCAATCCAGGAATCTCAAGGTCTACATCAATCAGGTCTGTGAGAGCTTTCTTATATCTCTCAACCATGAAAACTTTGATAAAACCTTTTTTTAACCCTGATCAAGTCCTAGTCCGTTGTTTACGGCTAGCTACTAGTGCCCACTTTCAAGTCACTCAGGGAAATCTTGAACTAAATACGCAAGCTCACGTGTTGGTATCAACAAAGTTTTCAATCTGTGGATCACAGCAGGGAAGTGTTACAGCATGTTTATCTTATCCACAGGAATATATTTCTGATATTTTGTTAAAATGAAAGGATTTAAAAGCACAACTATTTCTTTTATAATAATACAAACTTCTACTGCCCTTACTGCGATGAAAAAATATATTGAGAGGGCTTGGCTCATCAGTGGTGAACCCTCCCAGCGGTTTCGCCAATTTAATCCACCAGACCGCTTCTCAGAGCTCTAATACTGTATTGGACGATTCTGCTTTTATATGCTACACTGAAGGATGGAATCTCAGAAATGGTTTTCAAGAAAACTATGGACTTAGGACAGTAGAATTTTGTTACTTAGCAGCTCACCTTGCCTCTCTCTCTTCTATTTGATGTAACTAAAATTGATTTACAAAGTGCGAAATTGTATTGTTGTTTTTTCTTATCCCCTTGTGTATAGATTACACGAATACCAGGAGTTCATGATCCTCCAGCTGTTTGATGATAAGCAGCGGCCTCTCCCACAGATCATGTTTAGTGTATTTAATGTAATGTGTTCTGGAGCTGCAGGTGCTAGGACCAAGACAGTTCTGATCATGCATCTAAAAGTGCAGCACCACAGAAATAAGGTTTTCTTACATCAAACACACAAGGTTACATGCAATCAGATATATTAGAACATGCGGTGCACTTCCAGTAAAAAGCAGTTGCCACATGATTATCATGTCCTGTACCAGGTGTACTAGGGATGATAAATAAAAGCTATATTGGTGGCCAGCTGAGGTTTGCCAAGTGGACCTGTGAGAAGAGGATCAAGGTCCTGGGGGGCCC
The DNA here is from genome assembly GCA_030710605.1 of Cordylochernes scorpioides. Classification (NCBI taxonomy): domain Eukaryota; kingdom Metazoa; phylum Arthropoda; class Arachnida; order Pseudoscorpiones; family Chernetidae; genus Cordylochernes; species Cordylochernes scorpioides. Next base: position 1,369,444 of record CP092872.1, read on the forward strand.
CAACTACCTGGCCCCTGCTGAGAGCTACCCCCACGGGGAGGACGAGGGCCCTGTGCCAGGCAAGAAGGTGCTGTCCCTCAGTGTCATCCTGCAGTCCCCTTACTGCCGGGAATACCTGGCCCGGTACCTGGAGAAGGAGGATTCCCACTCCCTGGTCCGGTGAGTATGTGCTACAACTAACAGAATGGAAGAAAGAGGTCAATGAACAGCCTTCAACATCACACACTATTTATTTGGTCTTATTACCTTGTGTTTATAATCTATAATCCAAATTGTACCTTATCATGTCAGAAACAATGAAAATTTCTTTGATGAAATTGGCTTTCAGTGGCCACCTTGTTTCTTTACATTTACTTTCTGCAATTGGAACCTCATTGTAACAGCAACTTAGTTTTAGCATAAGAAAGGTCGCAAGTCTGACTTGTTTTAATCATAGGCATACAACCTGAGTTATAGCAAGCTTCAACTGTACTTAGCACTTTGCTGCGAATCCGTATTTCTCCATAAATTTCCTTCCAATATTTCTACACACTATGTATTCATTTGGATTTGGGCTTATTACCTTGTTTTTCTAATCTATACTTGTTCCTTATCATGCTTTCTCCGTAATAATAATGGTGAGCATTGACTTGTCTCTTATCTCCACTCACACTTGTCTTAAACAAGTTTGTATTCGCAAATGTAAACAACTTTATTATCCCCTCCTATATTTATCCGTAGGTTCCTGAATCTGCCCAGATACACTCCAGGCTACATAATCAGATTAGAAACCGGTCGTATCTCATTGAGTGTAACAGCTTTAAAATTAACCCTGAAGTATTGGCTGCGGGTGTTGAATATGAGCAGTGACAGATTGCTGTGTATATGTTTTAATAGAACACGGGAACTGTCTAATGCTTTGGGCACACCCATCGGTTTCATTAAAAAGCTCACCAATCTGCTTAACAATAATGGATCCCCTGCACTTGTTTCCTGTGATGATCCTGAAACGCTGAGGAGCGCGATTACAGGGCTCTTAAAAACAGCGGCAGACCAATCTATACAAAACGACCTTACAAGAATGGATAAATCTAAGCTATACTCTCACTACAAAGACATTCACATATCTTTCATGACGGAGGGATACCTTTTAGGAGATTTTCCTTTCCCGGTTGTAAGACTACTCGCACAAGTTAGAATACTTTCAAGTTTTTTTAGAGAAAACCACACCAAGATGCTCTGCGGTGAGGACCCGATTTGTACTTTCTGTAATTCTAAACTAAAAAATGAAATCACTCACTATATTTTTGATTGCTCTGCTCTGAAAGAAGAACCCTTATGCTCAAAACTGGGCAACTCTGTGCTTCACTTCCATCAATAATTGACAATATGACCCAGAATAAGTATATTGCTACGGCGTTTTATGGTTTCCACAAGTCCATATCTCAGAAGAAGGCCAAGTGACACTCACTCCTCACTTTCTTACTGCTACTCTTTTTGTGTTGTTTTTCTTTGCTTCCCTCTTTCTTGTTTTTTTTTCTTTTTCTTCTGTCTATATCGTTATTTCCTTTGTCTCACTGCTTTGTTCTTATGCATACCTCTGGTGAATCCTGTATAGGGTCAGTGACCCTAAATAAATTTTTTTTTTGTTGTTTGTTGTTGTATTATCCCCTCCTAGCAATTGTCTTGCCCAGAGCCCAGGAAGGTGGTTGCAGGTTCTGGGAGTCTGTGGAAGAGATGAAGTCAGCCAACAAGGTAAGTTAATGAAGATATCCTCCGGGGGAAGTGAGACAACTGGTGTGGCAGACCTGCTGGCACCAGCTGGCCAATCAGATCTGTCAGACCTACGTCAACAGCAGCTCCGTCAAACTCTCCAAGAACATCCTCATGGGCATGAAGGACTTCCTCCTGGCCAACACCGTGAGTTTCTCCCAACATTGGGACTGGAAGAAAAATCTTTTAAGTAAAAATTGTAATTTTGGTGATGAAAACTGACCTTTGTAGTCCTCTCATGGAGGTTCCGCTGTATACTGGAATTTCTGAGATAAAATTATTCGAAATGTTGTTATTGTTTCTTATCCCCTTCTGTAAAGATTACACGAATCCCATGAGTTCTTGATCTCATGGAATGGGGTATAGGGGTGCAGCTTTCATTGATCATGGTACCATGATCCAGGCACACTTTGGTGAAAGTCTGACTTTGACTGTAATTTGAGGCTGTTCCTAACATGGAATCCTTTGCTGCCGACTCTAACATAAGTACAGACACGGCTCCTCTGTATTCCTGGAGTAGGACCCTTGCTGAGGACCATCAACCGGGTCAGTTGAACTCAGGATTTTTAGAGAGGGAGTGTCCCTCCTGGTTACAGCATCATGTATTGGAAATGTAAATAATCCTAGTAGAAAGTAAAGTTATAGGAGGACTGTCACAGCACTACAAGGACATTACTGTCTCCAACGCCAGACTGTGTGACAACAGGGTCCAGAAGCCTTCCTCCAGGCCCAGAAGTGGATCTTCAAGCTGCTCGACGACAAGTTCTACCCTTCCTTCATCGTGAGCACCACCTACAACCAGATGATGACTGATGCTGAGAAGAAAGGCCTGGACTTCTCCAAGATCAAATGTCGTGAGTCTCTCTCCTTTCTTATAGATTTTACCCTCTTGTTATAATATGTAATGTTGTTTCTTATCCCCTTGTGTAAAGATTACAAGAATTCCATGAGTCCATGCTCCTAATGCTGTTTTATGATAAGCAGCAGCCTCTCCCAAAGGTCCTGTTTAATGCAAGCAAAAATGTGTTCTGGAGCATAATATATTATATACAGTTATTATATGAAAATTCAAAACTATTTTAGACACGTAAGATTATTTTTGAAATTAAACAATTTCTACTGCAATGGAAGTAAGGGCAGTAGAAATAGTTTAATTTAAAAAAGAATCTTACGTGTCTAAAATAGTTCTGAATTTTCATAACCGATGGCGCGTTAGTGCATCATAATATATACAGTTATTATATTTATATATTATATATGCCCGCTGACCTTAGGGAACTAAATCAACTTCCCATAACAAATATGTGGTCTACACTAAGGACATACACCAAAGACTACAGAATGTACTTAACTAAATAACTGACTACTAATGTAATCATACTGATATGTAAATATGTATATATCCCTTTAAACTACTTTTTCTTTTTTCATTTAAATATATATATTTCACACGCAAATATCCGATTTGTGGATATAGCGTGTATTCTGCAATTGTTAAATAAATAAATTAAATATATATATAATAATTTTATTAGTAATTTGTGTACGTCTTCCAACTTCTTTAATTCATCACCATCAGAATTTTCAGTTGAGTTGAAGTCAATGTCAAGTTTTAGTTGGTTAAAGACAAGAGCTCGATTGGGATTTGAAAAAAAAAAAAGAAAATTTCTGATCTCATGGAATGGGGTATAGGGGTGCAGCTTTCGTTGATCATGGCCCCATAATCCAGACACACTTTGGTGAAAGTCTGACTTTACCTGTAATTTGAGGCCGTTCCTAACATGGAAGCCTTTGCTGTCAACTCTAACATAAGTACAGAAGCAGCTCCTTCGTATCCCTGGAGAGGGACCCAGGAAAAATAAATTGTTGAATTATAGTTGTTTTTGAATTAAAAAAAAAGAGGTTTGCCTGACCACCCCATATGACCTCCTGTATCATAAGCCTTACTTAGCATCTATATGCAGTTTACTACAGAAATCTTCCTATCTTATATATTTTAAAGATTGTGTGTTTGATGTATTAACTAAAGAATCACAGTAAAGCCAGTATTGAACTTGCTATATCTTAAGTTACAAGTTGTCTGTGGCTAAAACCATGTGAGTTTCTATCCAGTACCTGTATTAAATGCCAACCTGTGCTCCCCAGTCATTTGCTTCACTCCCTTGAGGGCCAACTTAAGACAGTTCTTCATTGTGATGGATGGATTGGAGGTTATCTGAAGTTGTGGAATGTGAGGACAATCTCAAGAATTCTCTGGCTGTGGCCTACTTACTTCTGAATGACTATAAGCACAAGGGAATAAGACCAAATAAATAGTATGTGATGTTTTAGTAACAGCGTTGTTACCATCTTCAGATAAAAGTACTGAATGAGAACTTATCCTACATACTTGGTCTTGTTACTTTGTGTTTATAATATATGATCCAAATACTGTGCCTTATCATTCTGAATGACGATGTTATCTGCAGGTGGCCATGTTTTAACTTCCTTGTTTTAATTTCCTGATGATGATTGTGGGTGTGGTGTGAGAATTATTGTGGATCTTGGAGAAAACTAGGTTTCTGATGAAGTTTTTCTCAAAATGGCAAAATGAGATGATGGCTGCATCAATACTGGATTATTACTTCTACTCTACCAAAACATTGCCTCTAGTTTATTTAACTCAAAGCAATAACGTGCCATCTATACATATAAAATGAAATAATTTAAAAGCACAAATGTTTCTTTTATACATAATACAAACTTCTACTGCCCTTACTGTGATGAAAAATATATTGGGAGGGCTCTTGGCTCATCAGTGGTGAACCCTCCCAGCGGTTTCGCCAATTTAATCTACCAGACCGCTTCTCAGAGCTCTAATACTGTATTGGACGATTCTGCTTATATATGCAGCACTGAAGGGTGGGATCTCAGAAATCTAGTTTATTCTCTAGCTAATCTCTAGTTTATTTGTTTGGATTCAGTTGAGTTAACCCATTGTTGCCATCAGCCCACATTTCCATCTGTCTGAGCCAGGTTGGAGGCTGTCCAGGGTCGGAGGAAGGGACCTGGGAGGAGGAGGTGGCTGCGGTGACAGAGGAGGAAGACGGAGCCTCCGGTGCACCGTGTCTGTCAGAACAGAACCGACAAAGCCGCACCAGGCTGTCCCAGCTGGATGAGAAGTACCGCACCAAGCAGCAGGCGCTGCAGGCCCTGCTGAGCTCAACCAAGACTGAGTCTTCCAAGGTGAGGTTGTTGTGGGTTCACCCAGTATATCACCGCAGCCATGGTGACGGCAGATGGTGGCCCAACTGGAGCAGGAGGTGGAGGAGATCCGACAGGAGCTGGAGCACCTGGAGTGGTACATCCGACACACAGACACCTGGATCCAACACCTGGGTCACTGGAGGGCCACAGTGCAGACTGTGGAGGTACCTTGTCTAACAGTACTTTTGTTCTCATTTGTACAAGTCTTAATGAGGGTGGACAATGTGCTTAATGGGATGACTAACACAAAAGATGACAGAATGAAAGCTGGGATAACTTCATTCTTGTAATGGACACTCTCTTGTCCTGGGGGGAGAAATCGCCCCGAAAGTAGAAGAGCTAAATTTATTTGGTAAATGGTTGTATGAAAGAAGGCATTGGCAAACCACTTCTGTATCAAGCACTATAGAAAAAAACATGTCAGACACTATTGCAATATTGGAACAATAAATTATTTTGCATGATCCAAGTTGAGTTTACATTTATTTTTATTCTTTCTTATCTCCACTCAATCATATCAAGGTATCAAGCCTGTAGAACTTGAGATGTTGTCTGCTGGGGATGAGTCAAGTCATGACAAGCTTCCATTCAAAAACACCTATGGGTTTCATCCGCCGTGGTGTCCAGGCCATCAAGGAGGAGGGGGACAAGACCGTGGCCTACGCCACACTCCTGGTACATCACCGCCAGGAGCCAGATAATGGCTGGGCCGTGGCACGCAGCGTACAAGCCTTCCACAACCTGCACGCCAAGTTATCCCAGGTGGTCCCCCAGCCTCGATTCTACTCACCACACATAAATGTTTTTTTTACTTATCCCTAGTACACATGGTACAGGCCATAATAATCATGGTTGGTAGAGGTAGGCAACTGCTTTTACTGTAAGTTCACCACATGTCTACACATGTGAAACACATAACTGTTATATCAGGGATATTTAAAATTGATTAAACATTCAGGTCTCAATCAACCATGTTCATGAGTAGCTCTGGTTTAAACTATATCCCAAACAATGGGGAATTCAAACTATTTTTTTCACAAAATAATAATACTTTTAATGAAACATCGTATTATTTCAGAGATAATGATAAGGCACAATTTGGATTATAGATTAGAAATAAGAAGTAATAAGACCAAATACATAAAATGTGTGAGATGTTTAGGTAACAACATTGTTACCATCTTCAGACAAAAGTACTAAATGATAAAAAAATGTCACAGCAGGTTCTTTAATAGTGGTGTTATATCAAGTGTGTAAACCAGATAGCAAATAAGAAGAAATAAATATGATAAATTGATAACAATACTGGCTATTAAAAAATAAAAATACAAGCTTTCGCAATGAGTTTCTTTTATTACAATATACGCGAGCTTTCGGGCTGGAGCCGCCCTTCTACAGGCAAAAATGAACTATTTGATTTTTGAGAGACAGTTATATACATTTAATTTGTTACAAATTTTACATAAATTTATCAGAAAGAAAAGTATTAAATCTACATAAATTATTACTATTTTACTTTGTTTAACAATTGAAAGTAAATTAACCTTAAATTTCAATATTTTAATAAATTTAAGTTTTAGACTATGAATTGGATAAGCGAGAGATCTGATTTTATACTGACTATGCTACAAGGTAACAAGACCAAATAAATTAATAGTGTGTGACATTTTGGTAACAGTGTTGTTACCATCATCAAATTTATTTTGTTTGATGATGATAAGAACGCTGTTACCGAAATGTCACACACTATTAACTTATTTGGATTTGGTCTTGTTACCTTGTAGTTATAATCTATAATCCAAATTGTGCCTTATAATTACTGACTATGCTGTGATATATTTTCTCACTCAGTTTTCTGTCTGATGATGGTAACAATGCTGTTACCGAAACCTCGCACACTTTTAATTTATTAGTGGATTTGGTGTCTTATTGCCATTCAGAAATAATCCCATTATATGATCCACACATATCTGCCACTGATGGACTCAGGTTACCAACATGTGGTCTCAGCTTCCATCCTCAGTGTTCCATTCAAATAGTCATCCTTTTAGTGCTTAAACTGGCGAAACTGCTGGTGAGGGTTCACCACTGATGAGCCAGGGCCTCCCAATATTTTATCATTGTAGTAGTAAACATATGCATCAAAAATAGTTTCAATTTGTTAAAACAGATGGCGTTGAATCATCAAATGTTAATATTCTAGTTGAAAGGTCCACTTGAGGCAATATGGTCCAGAACCAGTCAGTGTTGCTGCCAGATATCCCCAGCTCTGAGGAAGGTGGAGCTCCCTGGCTACAAGTCCCGCTTCAAGACCTATGACGATGCTTCCCTCCAGAAGATAAAGGCTCTTCTGCAACATTTCCTCACAGTATGTTCGTTTATACACCTTCCCTTTGTAATAGACATAGAGACCAATTGTAAAAATTCCCTCACAGTATGTTTGTTCTATTTACCTTTGTCATAGACTGGGCATAGAGACCAATGAATAATATATACAGAGTATTGTAGAGTAACTTTTGGTAAATATATTTGAACATGGGCTTCCAGGACCGTAGAAATACATTCTTCGAGTAAGGCCTTGTTGTTCACTGTAATTTCTCTCGCTGTCATCTAATTTTAAATCACTCTCCAAATGTACAAAACTATCTCATGACAATAGGAAAATAGTGAAAATGGGATCAGGTGAATAAATTAAGGCATCTCCTGAGAGTGAAAGTTGCTGATGGCTAGTGCCATCTATCGGAATAATTAAAAATCAAATTCCTTGATGTTTATTCCAATAGATGGCACAAGCCATCAGCAAATTTTTTGCTTATCCCTAGTACACGTGGTACTGGCCATATTAATCGTGGTGGGTAGAAGTAGGCGACTGCTTTTACTGTAAGCGCACCACATGTCTACACATGTGAAAAGCAGTTCGACTTTGCACTTACAAATGTGCCAGAGCCCCGTTTGGTTACTTGCACTCGCTGGTGGGGTTGGACTTTTGCATGAATCGGAGGCCATTGAAGCATTTTTTTTTAAAACAGAAAAAAGTGTCCAATGCGGGAATCGAACTCGGGTCGTAGTGGTCGAAAACCAAACGGTTTAACCAGCCTTCCACCGACCCCCCGCAACTTTTAGTTTCATGATTAGGAGATACTTTTTTTCCATTATGTCATGACAATTCCTGCATGTATCCTACATTTCTGCTTGGAGGATCTGTATAAGACTAAAATATCTTGATAAAGCTTTTTGTTGTGTCATGACAGTTATATATATATATATACAGTAAAACCCCTCTATAGTGAACCCCAATGGGACAGAGCTTTTGGTTCACTATAGCCACGGTTTGGCCATTTTTTTTAACTTTTCCAAATTTTTAGACCATATAATTAAAAAACAGCCATACAAACAGGAAAAGGCAGCCACTTAATAATGGTCACTTTGTTTTAATTCCCTAAATTGACCTATTTCTTTACAGTAATGCTGAATATCAAAAGAAGTCATTTGATAATAGGTTCTTCTTATCATTAGCATACATGTTTATATATAAACCTATGTATTATTTAAAAATTAAGCTAAATCCCCCAGGGCAAAACATTATTAATTATATATTTGAAAGGTATAAGAGTATTTTCGAACATCTTTCTCAAATAATATAATACTATATTTATTTGAAAAAATTCCTCTAATACCTTGTTGCTTGAAAGTGAAAAGTGAAATTTGAAAATCAGAATTGTCTTAAAATATCGTTATTTCCATCAAATAAATAAAGCTCAGTGTATTCTGAATCAATTGAGGATGAATCAAAAAGTATCCAATTCAGAAAAATCGGACGCGAAACATGTTGATACGATAGCGCGATCGGTAAAATTGCAAATATAAAAACGCCAATTTGAAAACACAAAATCGGTGGTAAAACGGCCGGCCAGGGGGGAATATTCACGAACCCTGAATGAGTCATATACCTAACAAAAATTCCATTCTAAAAATAGAACTGTAGTGGTAGTTTTTTAGAATTTATAAGTCGATTTGTTTGTGGCCCATGAGACACTTGGGGGAACTGTTTTTTTTTTTCTTCTTCCAATTCCAGTTTCCACATATTCTTCTGAAGTGTATATTAAATTTTGTTTTTAACCTGTTATTCAAACCATTTTTGGCCTTAAAATTATTTGGAATTATTTTTTAGTCTAAGTTAAACTTGATATAGAATGCTTCTAAAAGGGCAGGCTGCCACTGTTTTTTTTTAGAACGCCACTATTTGTTTCTTTTCTTTATTTTGGAAGCCATTTGTATTTTTCTTCTAATTCAAAATTGTCGAATGCAAGATATTCCATTAAATAATATTGAGAAATATTAAAGATTCAAAGTCCTTTTGGAAGACCATTGCACTATTTAAAGGAGCAACAAAAATTCAAGGAGAAATTACTGTACAGGAATGGCACGAATTTTATTGCGAATTAATGAGTATTGAGGAAAAAGAGAAGATCTGTAATATAGAAGTGAGGATCTCGCCGAGCGACCCAATACTTGATCCAGAGATAACTTCTGAAGAGATAGGCAGGGCAATCAGATATTTGAAAAATAACAAGGCAAGTGGACCTGATGACATCCCCAATGAAATAATAAAAGTACTCCCAGACTCATACATGGGTTTATTAGAACAATTTTACAATAGAGCTCTGATAATGGGAAACTATCCTACAATATGGACTAAATCGATCATACATCCAATCTTTAAAAGCGGTGACAAAGACAACCCTTCAAATTATCGTGGTATAGCACTGATAAGTAATTTTTCGAAACTTTTTACAACAATACTAAGATCAAGACTGAATGAATGGGTAGAAAGAAGAAACGTCATTCCAGAAAATCAGGCGGGTTTCCGAAGGGGCCGATCGTGTGTGGACCTGATATTCACGTTGACCTCTCTAATACAACTTTCACTGAGGAAAAAGAGAGGAAAATTATATGTATTTTTTGTTGATTTGAGAAAAGCATTTGACACAGTTCCTCACTCATTACTCTGGAAGAAATTAACCAATCTGGGCGTGAGCTATCAATTTATACATGCAATTAGAAATTATTACGAACAGGCGACTGTGGCAGTCAGATGGAGGGGTTCAATTACAGAAAATATTAAGATACATTCGGGCGTTTTACAAGGAGAGCCACTATCGCCATTACTTTTTATATTATTTATGACGGACCTGATTAAAATGTATGACAACTCAGATCTGACGAGTGTATACCTTCCGGAATTTGGTGATGTTCACCTGCTGATGTATGCAGATGATATTGCTATTATAGGGGAGTCGAGGGTAAACCTCCAAAAAAAGATTAATTTATTGAAGGAATATCTTGGTGTGAACGAAATGACACTGAACGAGTCCAAATCGAAGGTTATGGTATTTCGCAATGGTGGTAAACCCTCAAGAGAAGATAGATGGTACTGGAATGGTAAACCTCTGACGGTAACAAGAAGATATAATTACTTGGGATACCCTCTGGTTAGTACAACTAAAACCACTCAAGCCGCAAACTTTTTCAAAGGAAAAGCACTTGCGGCAATAAATGCTACAACCCCAATATTGGCGAAATCAAAAATTAATTCACTAAACTCTGCAATGAAACTGTTTGACTCAATTGTGATGGCTGTTTTGATGTATGCTGCTCCAATTTGGGCAACAGAGTATAAAGATTTATTAGACCATATACAAGATACATTTATTCGTAGGTTTTTGAATTTGCCTAGATATACACCAGGATACATAATAAGACCAGAAACAGGCCGCGTCTCATTAATAATAACAGCTCTGAAATTGACCTTGAAATATTGGCTGAGGGTGCTGAGTATGGATACAAATAGACTGCCTCGAATTTGTTTAACTAGAATGAGGCAATTATCCTGTGCTACAGGTGCGCCCATCGGTTTTATAAAACAATTAAGCAATTTACTTAATAATAACGGATCCTCGTGGCTTACTTATTGTAATGATCCTGACTCACTAAGGAATGCTATCCCTGGAATATTAAGAACTGCGATAGAGCAAACAATACAAAACGACCTAACAAGAATAACCCAATCAAAGTTATATTCCCACTATAGAGACATATATACAACCTTTACCACCGAAGAATACTTCTTAACTGAACTCCCTTTTCCTATCATCAGATTAATTGCACAATTTAGAACCCTTTCAATTTTTTTCAGAGAACACCATTTGATTTTATTGAGGCGTGAAGACCTGAAATGCACTTTCTGTGGATCAGGAATAACAACGGAGATGTTGCATTACTTATTTGACTGTGCTGCTCTGTCTGAGGAAAGACGAAAACTAAATGATAAAACGGGGCAACTTTGTCCTTCATTTCCGGCACTGATTAATGAAATATCAAAGAATAGGTATATAGCGATGGCGATATTTGGATTCCACAAGACTATATCCCGGAAAAAGGCCTCACAGTGTTCTCCCTATCCCTTGTGAACTGGCGAATCCTGTATAGGGCGAGTGGCCCTAAATAAAGGCTTTTTGTTGTTGTTGTTGTTGATATTCCATTAAATAAAAGTATAATGTGTAAAAATTTATACAACATACAGCAAAAATAGAATGGAAATGAAAACAAACAATGCCGCTAATTTTTTGTTTTGAAATCACGATCTGCGAGCTGAAACATGCTCAAAATTTTGTTGTTTTAAAAAAAAATTAAATCACAATTTTAAGTTCGTTATAAGCATATTATTTTTAATAGATTTTATCATTTTGGGACCGAAAATAGGTTCGTTATAGGGGTAGTTCATTATTTTAAAAATCGCAAAGTTCGTTATAACGATGGTAATTTCAATGGAATGGAATTGGGATCGCCGTGGGTTCGTTATAAGGGAAGGTTCGCTATATCCAGGGTTCGTATTTGCGGGGTTTTACTGTATATATGTATTTCTCAAAGGTTCCAGTACCGTAGTTATACCTGTCGAGCCTGTATTGCTGTGGTATACAAAATGTTCCCTCAGAGAATTGTGACAGTTTGTTGCCCCCAGGTCATCATGAATGACGACACCATCAATGCCAATGAGAACATCTTCATCTTCCTCAACTCCGGCTCCGACCACCACAAGGATCCTTTCTCCTCCCCCAAGAAACCCAGCAAGCTCTCCTTCCTCAACTTCTTCAAAAGGTTTCCTACAACAACCTTCCACACTATTCACAGTTGATATTTATTCTGATAGATGGCGCAAGCCATCAGCAACTTTCAGTTGCACAATAAGGAGATGTTCTTTTTTTTTTCTTAATTTATGCACCTTATCCCAGTGCAATATCATATTTGTATTATTTTTTCACTATTGATACACTATATAATGCACTTTGTCATTTTTTCCACTTGATAAAATGCAATTTTGGATTATAGATTAGAAACACAAGGTAATAAGACCAAATCCAGATGAATAAATAGTGTGTGACATTTTGGTAACAACGCTGTTACTGAAATGTCACACACTATTAATTTATTTGGATTTGGTCTTATTACCTTATGCTTTTAATCTATAATCCAAAGTGTACCTTATTGATAATCTGTTTTTCTGTTTTTCCAAATTTCAAGCAGCCTATTACTTTAAGTGACTATATAATTCATAACACAAACTTTAATTCAACCAAAAATTCTAATCCCCCATTGGGGTGTTTTTAATCTTTAATCCAAATTTTACCTTATAAAGAATCTATTAAAGAAAAACGTCCCCTTACAATGTGTATTGAGTTATTTAAAATTTTGTCCACTTGTTGCGAGAGCTGCATTATTGAGCTATGGACCATGGACACTTGGCTGTGCAGTTCCCAGTCCTCCAGTGCCAGTGAGAACAGTCTGGAGGAGGACGAAGACTTCTTCCTGCTGGATGACGCAGACAGGTCGGTACATGCTCCGCCGCCGCAGCAGGCGTAGGTGAACTGACGTCTGTGTGTAGAGAGGACCGTAGGGACTCTATAGCTGAGCCCCTCTATCTACTTATCGGGGAGGTGTTCGACCTGGCCGGGGTGTTCAACTGGCTTCGTCGCACTCTCATCACCATTGTACAGATCACCTTCGGCAAGACCATCAACAAGTAAGTCCTTGTAAGAAAGCCCTTGCCGGTCCCAAGCCCGGATGAAAAAGGAGGAGGGGGAGCAGTAACAAGCTCAACAAAAAACCTGGGCTCAGCTGGCCCGGCTGATAGTACCCTGTAAGGGCTCCAGGGATACAGGATGTCTGTACTCCATGTTAGGAGCGGCTGCACATGGTGTCTGTTCCTCATGTCAGAGGTGGCCATTACATATTGGAGCTAAGTCGGCCTGCCACTGAGTAGTGCCCCCAGTCTTAATGACAAAGGCATTCTACTTCACCCAGTGTGGAGATAAGAAGACTTGTAAGAAAGCTGTCTCTCACTTCTCTAGCGGAAACCACCACCAGGTCAATTATGTGTTACTTATATATTTTCAAATGTTCAATCGTTAACAAGAGAAATAAACAAGGTCAATTCAGGCAGCTAACAAAACTTTTATCAAGCTTGAATAACAAGTTCTACACGGCTGCTTGTGGGACCAACATTTGCCGTAACAGCAGTCTCCCCACCATGATGTGGGGACACCGCCAATGACAAAAATTACTATTACAAGTTAACACACAAAAATGCAATATACTAGGGCCTAAAGTAATAGTAACTAACATACAGAAAAGTGTACACTCAAAAGTACAACAACAACAATATAAAGGAGCAAAATAAAAAAACACACGATTTTCAATACAAAAACAAAACAGTACTTATCCTTTATTGTAGCGTTGATAGGGATCGGACCGGGGTTACACAGGTGGGGTACCATTTTTTACCCAGGATTATTAAAAATAATTCATATATATTGTATTTATGCATATATATGTTATATTAAAATATTATTTTATTTAAAATTATAATTTCATAGATTCAAATATTCTGCTAAATCGACCGCCAGAGGTCACTCTTCCCCTATAAAAACTCGTTGTTGTATTATCTCAATGGCCGGCTCAAAACCTTTGTACATTATGTAAATAATTTTTTATTTTCCTTATTCTACTCGCCTTAAGCCAGGCATTACTTTTATCAAATTAAGTTCTTTTATATATTCCTTAGCTCAAATAAAGAAATCTCTGATCAAGACTTTATATTTTCAAGATTATTATTTCAACCACGACTGCATTACATTACCATAATCCTCAACATGATCTAAATACAACAGAAAATCTCATTCATCTTTTATTTATAGCATATATATATATCCTTAGACTTGAGATAAGGTAAATTTTGGATTATAGATTAGAAGCATATGGTAACAGGACCAAATTAAAATGAATAAAATGTTTGTGACATTTCAATAACAATGTTGTTACTGAAGCATCACAAATATTTCATTTTATTTGGTCTTGGTACCTGGTGTTTATAATCTATAATCCAAATGGTGCCTTTACATTTTTAAAGTATAACTATATTAACCGTCCATCAAGTTGAGTTTGACATTTGGTGACTATATATGGACAAATCCATGTCCATGTAGTGTCCTCAGCAGTGCTTGGTACAGAAGTGGTTTGCTGCTTTCTTCTTCTAAGTCCCTGTCAGCCAAATAAATTTGTCTCTTTCAGCCTTTGGGTTGATTTCTCCTCCCAAGGACAAGAGAGGGCCCTGCTTCATTGCAAGAATGGAGTTGAAAATTTATCCCGGCTTTTATTTGGTCTCCTTTTGTTTTAGCCATCCCATTAGGATGTTTTCCAACCTCTACTGGAGTTGTGTTGTTGTTATCCCTTGTGTAAATATTACACAAATTCCATGAGTTCATGCTCCTCGAGCACCGGAGTTGTACTCACACTGGGAGGTACAAATAGAGGTTTTCTATTCATTGGGATTGAGACCAAACGGCATTTCTCAAACCTCTCCAGTACTTTTAGAGGACAAGAGCTAAACCTGCAATGAAGTGGCTAGCTGGAAATGGTATACCACAAACCCTCCATTACACAAACACACAGTATACAAATATTTACAAAATTATAATAATAAATAGAGATATCTTCTTCTTTCTTATCACCACTCAATTATATTTGGGTATCAAGTTGTGACCCTTGATGGTGTCTGTTTGACAACCATCGTAACTGGGTGAAGTAGAATGCGTCTGCCTTTGTCATTAAGACTGGGAGCACTACTCAGTGGCAGGCCGACTTAGCTCCTAAAGAAATGGCTGCCTCTGACATGAGGAACAGACGCCATGTACAGCCGCTCCTAACATGGAGTACAAACAGCTGCTCATCCTGTGTCCCTGGATTAGGAGCCCTTACAGGGTACTATCAGCCAGGCCAGGTGAGCCCAGGTTTTTTAGTGAGCTTGTTACTGCTCCCTCTCCTCCTTTTTCTCCCGGGCTTGGGACCTGCAAAGGCGGAGTTGTAAATAGAGATATGAAGTTTGTAAACATTTTTATCAATCAATAAATTGAGAAAGATGGAGCGCTCTCTCTAAAATTGTAAAAAATGTTTTGACCTTTGTCATAAAGATCCAAACATTGAAAAATATTCATTATAGAGGTATTAAGTGTCTTTTTGCAGGTCTTTGTAGCTACTGTAGGAAGCTAGAAATAATTGGAAACAAAGATGTTTAATTTAAGTTTTATAAAATTAAATTATTTTGATTTCATATCTGTGATAATTCTCCTCCTTCCCTTGGTGAGTCACTCTCTGCTGATATTGTGTGGATTGAAACACAGCTCTTGTAAAAATATCCACACTATCGTCCAATGTCCAGCCACCCATGCCTTGTAGAACTGACTCCAGCCGTGGTTTCAGACAACTCCGGGAGACGGTGTCCTGGCTCACCTCAGAGCACATGATCCTCTCCTATGTGCAGCACATCCGCAATGCTCTGCTGCCCTCCGCGCATGCAGCGGACAACACATCGCTGGAGGAGGTGCGCGACCAGGCCAAGCAGCTTGTACTCAACAACATTCCTGGTGGGTTGTGTTGGCATTGACAGTACCTTGAAGTAAACAACACTTTCTGAACAACATTCCTGGTGATTGAGCTATTCTTCGGTGTTCCAATACAAATTAGAAACACCATTTCTTCTACCTAGTTCACTTATTGGAGTGCTGGTCTTCCTGCCTAGATCTTTCTCCCTAGGCTTCAATATGACACGAAAGTAACACCTCACATGGAGCTCCACACTTCTATTTACATACTAGATTTGAAAGTATAAAGATGGGGGAATTACAGCCTCTTTTATAACAGAAACATGGTTATTACACCCAAAGGTCCCAAGTTTTAAGGTCAAATTGTTTCAACTGTAGGTATGTTGTTGTTTTTTATCCCCTTGTGCAAAGATTACACAAATTCCAGGAGTCCATGTTCCTCCAGTTGTTTGGTGATAAGCAGTGGCCTTCACAAAGGTCCTGTTTAGTGCATCTAATTCAAGCCAAATCTGCAGGTTCCAAGTTACATTTTGGGCAAGTAGGAGCTCAACTGTACCACAACCTGACAACCAATCAGAAGATTCCTGCTGTGAATCCTGGCATTTTGTTCAAGTTGCAGACTATCTCTCCCATACTGCATTTCTGTGACATGATAAGTTAGTCATTGCAAAGGTCCCATGGCAAAACCAAACAATCTAAATTGTGACTGGCTCGCTAGAGAAAGACATTATAGATAAAGTCAGAATATAAAGGACACTGGTGGAAACCTTAATCCACCCCACTCCAGGTGATACCTGTTGAATTAAAGCAGGTAACCTGTGTTTGATAACTGTGGTAAGTGTTGATTTCTATTCTGTTGAATTAAAGAGGTGTTCTCTACTCTAGAAGTAAAATTGTGAAAGTAAGTAGCTATTTAGCTACAAGAAAATTAGACCAAATAAATTAATAGTGTAATGTTTCGGTAACAACGTTGTTACCATAATCAGACAAAAGAGGATGTTACAGAAACATCACACACTATTAAATTATTTGGATTAGGTCTTATTACCTTGTAGCACTAATGCAAATTGTGCATAAGTAGGTATTTGTGTGACCCACCTGGGGCTGCAGAGGTGCTGTGCCATGTGGTGGGACAACAGAACGCCAAGAAAGGTGTCACCAAGGTACTGGACGCCATGCAGAACCAGACCTTGAACAAGCAACTCATCTATGTAAGTTTGTACCACACTCATATCTTAGTGGCCATGGGATGTGTGACACCAAGTGTTTTGGCCTGATTGGCTTTTTTTTACAGTCTCGCCTTTGTACCAAAAGAGGGCACCTCTCCTTTTAATTATGCATCAGAAGTTATGTTATCATCTTGGTAAAAAACTTTACTAATGATAAAAAGAATGAGCCACAACAGCAAATTCAGACAAAAAGCCAACAACCTGTTTACCATGGTTTCGGGCTATGGCTCTCATCAGTACAGGGGCAGCTTCGATTTCATAACATCCTACAAAAATACAAGTTTACAAATTTTATACTTGTAAAATTGAAGCTGCCCCTGTACTGATGAGGGCCATAGCTCAAAACCATGGTATACAGGTTGTTGTCTGAATTTGCCTAAACTGGTGTTGTGACTAATTCTTTATGATCACTCATAAAGTTTTTTTTTACACTAGGGTGATGACATCGTTCTGATGCATAATTAAAGGTTATTCTTTTGTTACATGAACAACATCTCTCACAACTCCTATGTTGTAATTCTAACCTTTATTACCCTGGGAGATTTAGCAAAGATAAATATATTTACAGAAAAAATATATAAATTAATATATTAAAAATGTCATATTTATTTCCAGCTTTAAGATGTAGTTGTACTGTAATTGTATAGGATGATCTAAATATGTATAGATGTGTATGTGTAGATATGTATATGTTTAGATGTATACATCATATTTGCATATATTTCTCTACTTATGTAACTAATATAGGATGATCTAAATATGTATAGAAGTGTATCAAAATTCGAAACTATTTTAAACGCGTATGATTCTTTTTGAAATTAAACAATTTCTACTGCCCTTACTGCAATGAAAAAATTAATGGGAGGGCCTGGTTCATCAGTGGTGATCCCTCCCAGCGGTTTTGCCAGTTTAATCTATTTGATTGCTCGAAGCATATTATATATTTATAAATGTATGTAATTCTACTGTCCTCAAAGCTTATGTCCATAGTTCTTCTAAAATACCCATTCAAAGAGTCTAGCAACAGTATCACTATAAAAGGAAATTCCAAAAATGCAATTTAACAGCGGTATGGTAGATTAAACTGGCGAAACCGCTGGGAGGGTTCACCACTGATGAGCCAGGCCCTCCCATTAATTTTTCCATTGCAGTAAGGGCAGTAGAAATTGTATAATTTCAAAAAGAATCTACGCGTTTAAAATAGTTTGGAATTTTGATAACAGATGGCGCGCTAGTGCATCATATCATAGAAGTGTATCTATATACATATGTGTATACATTATATTTGCATATATTTCTCTACTTATGCAACAAACATAGGATGATCTAAATATAGCTCCATACACTGTATCAAGTACATTCAGTAGCTTGTTCCTCATTCCTCCCCTATTCTGGCACATGCATGCAGCATCCTTTCTCACGGTGCCCGCCATGTTCCAGAGTATCCTGGAAGCATTCATCTATGAGTTTGCTCCAGAGCTCCAGCCCTAAGTCTTCCAACTTACAATGTACATAGCTTCCCCTCTGCTCAAACTTCCTCTGTATGTAGTGCCAGACTGGACACAAACTTTAAGTTATTTATTTATGGAATAGTTTAAATTTGTTCAAAGTTTATTTCTTTTCTTGTTTCTTTCTAATATCTAGTCTCTTTTTTTGTGTACAAAGTTTTTTCTCACTTTAAATTTTCTATTTTTCTAAAAAAAAGTAACAATTTGTTGAGTTTTTATTTTTTTTTACAAATTATAATGCTGGTCAAAGGTTAAATATAAAAAAATAAATGTGAATTTTTTTTTAATGCTGAAATCTATTTTACAAATTTATATTCTATCCGAATTAGAAGAATTACAAATTTTTATTGAAATTTTTAACAAACTACAGTTAAACCTGTCTATAGCGCCCCCTCTCTATAGCGCTCGATTTTAAATACGTAGTACGATGCGATTTACATTAAAAGTGACCTGTCTATAGCACCCCCTTTCTATAGCACCCTATTTTGGTGAGTCCCAAAAGGGGGCGGTATAGACAGGTTTAACTGTACCAGAAAATTTGACGAGTTTAACAAACTATTATAAAGTTTTAAAAATTTTCATATTTTAATATATGTGCTAGAACATTAAATATAATATAAAGTAGAACTACCTCTCTGTAAAGGACAATACCAAGTTGCAGAGCCAAAGTTTCTTTAGAGAGAGGTGTCCTCTTACTGGAGAGTTGCTAAATTAATAAAAATGGTAATTTATGGAAATGAAAATTGTACTTTGTAGAGAGGTGTCCTCTAACGATAGTGTCCTCTCATGGAGGTAGTTCTACTGTAGTACTGTAGTTCTAACTTCTTACTTTCTTGTTTTTCAAGGAGAAATGTTGAATTGAATCTCTTAAGTGTCTCTCTCTCCAATTTAATGCATTCTTTAAATTCTTTCTTTTGCTCAGGAACAATTTTCACATTCCCAATCACATATTGTGATTATTTTGATGTATGTTTTGGTCAATGCTCTTCCTTGCAGATATTTATATTTATTTTGAAAATAGAGCAATCCATAAATAGATCTTCAATAAAAAAGACACATATTGGATCAAAGTATAATTTATATGTACTAATATTTCAGTTGGCTGAATGCCAACCTTTTTCAATCATAAAGATAGAGGCTGCCTGGCCGGCATTCATATTTCTTGAAATTAAAGATACTTCTACCAGTAAATCTTTTTATTACCTCGACGTTTCGACAAAAATCTTTTGTCCTCGTCAGGAGCAAACAAAATTAAAACATTTGGCGTTAAAAATTATTCTTGCCAAATGTTTTTTGTTTGCTCCTGACGAGGACAAAAGATTTTTGTCGAAACGTCGAGGTAATAAAAAGATTTACTGGCCAAAGTATCTTTATTTTCAAGAAACCTTATTCATGGTATAACTTAATATAGTAAGGTATATAGTAATTGAATATAGTGTAAGGTAATAATTAAATATGTTGTAATACCTTGATAAAGGTTAGAGTTCAGCCAACTGAAATATCGGTAAATACATTATATTTTGATCCAATATATGTCTTTTTTATTGGAGGTATACAGTTAAATCTGTCTATAGCGCCCCCTCTAAAAAGCGCCTTCCTCTCTATAGCACCCGATTTTAAACATTAAAAAGTAAACATTTTATATTAAAAGTGACCTGTCTATAGCACCCCCTCTCTATAGCACCCTATTTTGGTAAGTCCCAAGAGGGTGCACTATAGACAGGTTTAACTGTATATATGTCATAAACAAACATTTTTATCATTATAATATTTTCAGAAAGAGCAAAAACTCCCAAATATATCGACAGCAACAAAAAAGTTTATCTGCTTAGAACCTTTTTTTTCCCCTTTTAAACAAAATATAAAGAAAAATTCATGCAGTATATACATCTCTTAAAGTAAACAGAGTAGGTACAAATGTGGTACAAGCTTTCGTACTGGGTTCTGACACTAGAACTCTGTTATCACCCCTGTTGAAGAATGTCTTACTTGAAAGCTTTGACCAACAAACTTTATATTTACTTCAAGAAACAATTGAAAACTTTTCTTTCTTTCAAATACATAAAGTGATAAATTTCTCCATATTTCTCTCAATTCTAAAACATCTCTCATCCCTGATAAAGCACAATTTGGATTATAGAGCATAATACAAGAAAATAAGACCTAATCCAAATAATTTAATTGTGTGCGACGTTTCGTTATAACAGCATTTATTCTTTTGTCTGATGATGGTGACAATGCTGTTGCCAAAACGTCACACACTATCAAATTATATGGATTAGGTCTTATTTTCTTGTAATATCTCTCATCCCCTTATTTATATTAAATGTCATTATTTCAATTTTGTGGAATTTTTTTCAAATTATTCATTTTGTGTAAATGTAAAAGATGTTTCATCCAATTTTTAATATATATGTGTGTGTGTCATAAAACTTTGTTGTAACAATGTCACTGGGAGTTATAACACTGTTAAGTCTCTTTCCCAGTGATAAGGTACAATTTGGATTATAAACACAAGGTAATAAGACTTAATCTAAATAAATAGTGTGTGACATTTCGGTGTCAGCGTTATTACTCGGGCGTTAATCATCTTCTGATGAAAGTGCTGAATGCAGATTCAGTACTTTTGTCTGATGATGGTAATAACGCTGTTACAGAAACGTCACACACTATTTATTTATTTGTATTTGATCTTATTATCTTGTGTCTCTTTCCCAAGTTCTAACAGTGGAGTTATAAAATCTTGGTCCCAAGTGAAATTGTTATAATGAAGTTTGGCTGTTTTACTATAAATTGGATTATAGGTTATAAGGTTCAAAATGTTCAAAAATATGGATTATGAAAATTTAGAAGAATTTTAAAATAACAATTTACAAAGAGGTATATATCTAACAGTGAACTCCCTCCACCACAGCAGGTCCTGGAACTCCCAGTTTACAGAAAGTAGTGTACAAGTCATCAATCCTATATGAGGTTTATAATCTTGTAGCATTGTCCTCTCATTGTTTCTATCTGCCATGATAACGGCACAGTTGGTATGTCCATTGTGGCCTGGTGGATTAAACTAATGAAACCACTGGGATATTGAACTGCGGAGAAAGTTCATCTTTCACAAGTTTTAACTGAAAAAAGAGAATGTTTTTTAACAGTTTCTCAAATCCTCCTATATTTATTAGTCCCCGATTGAGAAGTTATCTAGGAGATTCAGTTGTTAAGATACATGACTTCTTTACTGACTGAGACCTGAACTTTGTGCTCTGGACTTTTATTTTGACCAACATTCCTTAATGATGGAACTGTACAAATTACAGATGGAGTTTAAAGAGGACAGAAATGATTGGTTTACTTTACATGAGTCTTGTCTTGAGTATTAGTGATACAGATATACTCAAGGTCAGACAGTAATATCGTAAAAATGTTAATAACTTTCTCTTTGAATAAGTCTCTAAAGTGACTGCTGTTAGGGCTTTAGTACTTCTCTGGCTGGGTAGTTGGTGAATGTTAGTCCAGCCAATTTCTTGTTTTGACCAAGAATGTAAGGTACAATTTGGATTATAGATTAAAAAACATAAGATGATAATCCACAAATTGGATTATAAACAAAGGGTAATAAGACCAAATCCAAATAAATAAATAGTGTGTGACGTTCCTGTAACAGCGTTGTTACCATCATCAGACCATTCAGTACTTTTGTCTGATGTTGGTAACAATGCTGTTACAGAAACATAATGCACTATTTGGAATTGGTCTTGTTGCCTTGTGTTTCAACCAAGGTTTATCATATACATTTCATTATAATCCTGGGTAGTTGGCGTTCTGCACTCCATATATAAATATCTCTCTCTGTCATCTTAATCATTTTCTGAAAGATTCTTTAACCATTGGTGTATTATTGAGCTAATTTACCTATCCCTGAGGGCTATACCACCTTGACAGCTGTTTTCTCTCAACCCGTTTATAGAGCGACTGAGTGATATGAGCATTTTTTACTATGGTTATTTAAGAATTGAAAAAAAAAAAAAAAAAACTTTCATTATGTAATGCACACTCGTGGACATAGGGAGATGGAACGTCTGATATCGCTGGTCGTTTTTTTTTTTTAAAGGAGACAGGCTGTTCACACTTGGTTATCTCATGTGTCTTCAATAAAGGCCACTGTAATATATTTCCGAGTTATTGTCTGAATACCAATATACATTCTGAAAGGTACAACTTCCTTAAGTTTTGTCCATGAGTGTATATTGGTTATCTCGTGTGTCTTCAATAAAGTTCACTGTAATATCTTTCAGAGTTATTGTCTGAATCCTGATATACATGCTAAAAGGTACAACTTACTATGAGTGTAAATTATCCAAACCTTTTTTTTTTTTGCCTCAGGATTACTTTATGTATACATGGTATTTACATTATTTGGACTTGAGATGATAATCTAAGGTTAAAACACTAACCGAATAAGTAATGTGTGATATTCGCTAACAGCATTGTCCGTATGATCAGCTATGTATATTGCTGGTTTGATGATGGCGACAGCAGACTTAAATGTAACCTTCTAAATTGTGTCTCTTTCACCAAAAGAACTGAGAGTTCGTCTGACATTTTATTAAGAGAAAGACATCTCCTGATCGTGCAACTAAAATTTCTGATGGCTGCGCCATCTATCGGAATAAATATCAACTATTCGTTGATTTTTAATTATTCAAGAATTGGCCAAATACCCATTCTTGATTAACCAAGAAAAACCTAACCACGTAAGCGTTTCGGGCTGTTGGCCCTCGTCAGTGTGATGCAAGCTGTACCTCAACGACCAAAAAACTGGTCATTCAGGCATCCTGAAAAATAATGAAACGGGTAGTTAAGGCCTGAAGTGCGTGAGAACGTTCGTAGGACTCATCAGTAGATCGTCCATTGACCCTAGTTGAGGAATAAACATTGAAGAATGTAGAGATATGTAGATCAAGGTAGGATTGTATTGCTAATCTACTAAGTTTGTCTGATATTAGATGAGAGAATTGTGTAGAACAGCTGTCCCATTAATGGCTGACTTCATCATCACACGTTGATGTAGTACATGATGTCAACACACTGTAACTTGAAATGTTATACATACTTGAATAAATGGTTTGTACACCTAATATTTTCCTGTATAAAAACATCCAAATAGGAAGGTATTCAAAAAATCGGATAAAAATCACTCAAATTAAAAAAATAATATATATAGTAAAGCTAATTTTTGTTTATGAAAGCTATTTTTCCTAAAGAATCGGCCCATATCTTATGCCCCAATTCCCAAAAATTCAAAAAATGTTTGCCCAAATAAATTAAAGGAAAAACCTTTAAACATTAAAACAACTCATTCGTACATTTTGAGACTTCTCTTTCGTTGCATACACACACAGACTGGTGCCATATAAAATAATAAAATACACAAAAAGATAATATATATATGCGGATGTTGTGATATTTTTAATGCTTTCATGCGGGAAACATACAATCATATATCGTTTTACACATACTATATTTACAGCATCTATGTAAACACCTGTATATAATTGGCCAATATGTAAAATTAGGGATTGGTAAACATCCTTCCTCATTGGTTAAAGCATATCACGTGACATAGTCTTATCAATTGTAAGCCAATCATATCTAACACAGTTTTTTCTGTCAATTTGATAAACTTTCCATTCTCAGCCTAGGACTTTAGAATATTTAGGAAATTCGGAAATAACTTATTTTTTTGGAACAAATTTTTCCTATCTGATGCCAAGATTTACATCGATGTAAAATATATTGATTTTGTTTGGAAACATCTTGTTTAATAGAATAAAAAAAGGAATTAGAAAGAAAATATTTTATAAAATTCATTTATTTTTCATATGTTGATTTTATTTGAGAAAATGTAAAATATATTTATTCCTGATGTTAAAAAGAATGTAATGGGTGTATAAGAAAGTGTTATTAAACTTTTATAACAATTTGTCGCCTCTATTTTTCCATCATAATACACTCAGTTTTCTTCTGGTTTATACCTGAGCAAAGGTTTGTCTAATAAATAATAAAATTTGAAACAAAATATTTTTTGGCAATATGTTTCTTTTCACATATATCACCAAATAATATTTCTACAGACCTTACTGCAATGATGAAAGTTGTTGAATGAGAGGGCTTGAATCATCAGTAGTGAACCCTCTCAGCGGTTTCGCCAAATTAATCTCCAGACCGCTCTACTATTGTATTGGATTGGTTTTGTTATTTACCCTGTATTCACTATGGAAGGTAGAAGGTACATACATAGAATTACAAGAAAATGCATCGAGCAATTCTATAAGCATCGAGTAATACTACAGACCTATAAACTTACATCCATAGGTTCCCTAAACACCCCTAATCTGCCCTCCATAGTAAATACAGGGTGTATATAGAAACAACCCAATACAATAGTAGAGCGGTCTGGAGATTAATTTGGTGAAACCGCTGAGAGGGTTTACTACTGATGAATCCGTTGGTGTTTTTGGGGGTAAAAAAGAGAAAATGTTACTTAAATATATTTTTAATGTTATCTTTATGCATAGAAACTACAAAAGTAAAATTTAAGAATTAAGAAGAAATACAAAAAAAGAATCAAGAAGGCACTAACCCTGTTGCCAATTGTTAATCATCATATGTTAGCTAATGTTATCATCATCAATTTATATTTATTCATATATCTATATAATTTATTTACATAGAGAAAAATTCTTTGAATTAATATACCTAACAGAATCAAGACCTCTCGTTCAATAACTTGTATCATTGCAGTAAGGTCTGTAAAGATATTATATAATGATATATGTGGAAATAAACACACATAGCCAAAAAGTATTGTTACAAACTTTATATCTATAGACAGCAATTCTATTTATTATGAAAATATAATGTGTAAATAAGGGTGTGTATTAATAGTAGTGGTAATGATGATAGAGAAATCATTAAAACATGACTATCATCATCATTTCTGACCTCAACATATGTTAATTTGTTGGTTATTTGGGGCTAATTTACATATACTGGGGTATAAACTGTGTGAAGTTTATTCCATCAAACCTTGTTGAAATGTGTCAGCCAGATTGAGGGCAGTCGTTGAGTGGACATAGCGAGGGAAGAGGGTCTGAAAAGGAGAACAGAAACTTTGATAGAGATTGAAATTATTCTATATACAGTTATCAGCGTCATGCGTTCTGTCACCGTTTGCTGCGCCACCACGTGGCGCAATTATTTTTATTTAAAATCTCCTCCAACCTTTTTTTCTTTCTTTTTCTCTTTTCTGAGTGAGGATTCAATTTATTCCCCTGCTTCTAATTTTTTTTTGGATCCATTTCTCACAGGAGAATCGTCTGTATAAGACGGAATGTCTTAATAAAGGTTTGTGTGTGTATATATATAATGTTTACTTATAAAAAAACATAAAAAATTATACGATAAATAAATATACAAAGTCTTCTTTGGTGGCGTCCACCGCGGGAAAGACTCCGCCACCGGTGGACTGCGAGAGTTCTTTCCCGCAGAGTGGACAGGTCAATTAAGCCAATTGGTAAATGAAAAAATACCTACATCCGATTTTTAACTTACACTCATGGACAAAACTTGTCAGCATGTATATATCGGGATTCAGACAATAACTCTGAAAAATATTACAGTGACCTTTATTGAAGACACACGAGATAACCAATATACACTCATGGGCAAAACTTATGGA
Source organism: Cordylochernes scorpioides (assembly GCA_030710605.1). Taxonomy (NCBI): domain Eukaryota; kingdom Metazoa; phylum Arthropoda; class Arachnida; order Pseudoscorpiones; family Chernetidae; genus Cordylochernes; species Cordylochernes scorpioides. The sequence goes on from CP092872.1 coordinate 1,395,851, forward strand.
AGTTGCACCTTTTAGCATGTATATCGGGATTGATACAATAACTCTGAAAGATATTACAATGATCTTTATTGAAGACGCACGAGATAACCAATATACACTCATGGACAAAACTTAAGGAAGTTGTACCTTTCAGCATGTATATCGGGATTCAGACAATAACTCTGAAAGATATTACAGTGACCTTTATTGAAGACACACGAGACGAACAAATGTGAACAACCTCTGTCTCACTTCCTTTTGTCCATGAGTGTTTATCGTCTTAAGAATCCCAAGCCTGCGAAGTTTACCAATAAGCCACATTTATAGAGCGTGAGTGCCAACCTGCTTTATAAGGGGCTGCTGATTTCAGCTAGCGATCAAATTGTTATTTTTGATATGGACTAATCAGCTTGCGTACACCTGTTATTTTAATTATTTTATTGGGGAACACACACACACAAATGTAATCTTATTTAATTCATATTTTCCATTTTTTCAAGGTAGCTAGGCATCATGAAACAATTGAAAATATTTTATTGCTTCTGGTGTTACTGCGGAGAGAAAACTGAAATCTTGTGGACTGTCTCTTATATATTACTAATAGAATATCATAAACGAGTCCACAATTAAGAATAAAATAATGGGGGAAATTATAATCCAAATATGTAATCATTGAATTCTTCAAACCTCAATGGAATATGAAAATATCAATGAAATATTGCTCAAATCTGAAAACAAGTTAATATAATTATCTTTTAATTCTCAAAAGCAAAAAGGGGGTATAGAATAAATCAATTATTTGCAGAATATTGAAATGAAAAAGGAACCACACACAAATAACCGTTTTTTAAATATCAAAGCTGTCGAAAAATGACGACTCTATTGAGTCTTTTTATCGACTCTCTACAATTACGGAACCAATTTATTGATGGAGTGAACAATGTAAATCTCTTTTGATGGATCAAACACAAGATCTGCATATGGATACAAAAGATGGATCAAACGTGAACTGTACATATGGAAACAATTCTTTGGATTGATCAAACAGTAAATGAAATCAATCAACTGATCTCAGGCGAATTGTGGTTACATAACCAATTAATTAGCTTATAGAATTCGAATTATCGAAGTGATTGGTTAATTGAACTCTAAATAAGGATAGAAAAACATTCTGTTAATTGCTCAATCCAAGAATTAATTATGCTCGAAATGTGGACACAAATCCGATTAATCGTTGAACCTGTTGATATAAAAAAAAAAAAAACAATAAATTCATTGATTGATTGAACCTCTCTAAACATACACTGTGGAAATAAAATCAATCTATATTTCGATTATACGCCAAAAGTGGATAAAGAACAACTCAATCAATTTATTATACGTGCAATGTGGATAAACAACTAATCAAATAATTGATATTAAGCGAATTGAGAATTTTCAGCACCGAATTATTATGCAATAATATTCAAACTGAGGAGAGACATGAGAAAATTACTAATTGATCTTAACACTTACTCTAGTACATCGTAACACTTACTGTAACTAGGAGACCAATTGATTGAATATAAGCAAACAATGGCTATATCTATCAATTAATCAAACTGTGGATATTGGACAAATCTATTGGATGGTCAACTGTAGATATAGAATCCTTGGTCAATAACGTTCAAACATTGATAACCTTCAACATTGATCTCTTCTAAAGCCAAATGGGTTTATAGAACCAACTGAATATTTTTATCAAATTGAACTTATCACAGAAACAAATCAAATATCATACGTCAACTCTGACTTCAACACACAAGACGAGATTCTATGTAGATAAAACAAATTTAATGATCACGAACCAAATACCTTCTAATTAAAGAAGCAAAAGTTAATTTAGCTGAAATATAAAATATTTATATTGGTTGTATAATCATGAACCTGACAACAGAAGCCATTTATCGTTCAGCCAATTATGAATCCAATTTTCTAAATGATCCTACGAGAATTTGAAATATGATGAACTTACTTATTGTTTATTCATAAGCTGATTACATCTGTGAGCATTTCATATTTATTAACAATTTATGATACCCTTTTCGACCACTACGACCCGGGTTCGATTCCCGCATTGGACACTTTTTTCTGTTTAAAAAAAAAAATGCTCCAATGACCCCCGATTCTTGCAAAAGTCCAACCCCACCAGCGAGTGCAAGTAACCAAACGGGGCTCTGGCACATTTGTAAGTGCAAAGTCGAACTGCTTTTCACATGTGTAGACATGTGGTGCGCTTACAGTAAAAGCAGTCGCTAACTACTCACCATGATTATCATGGCTTTGATATAAGAAAGAAGAAGAAGATTAATCATATTCTAACATTTGGATACTGGCCAACTTATTGATTGATTGAAAATAAGAACTGTGGATTTCAATGTTGGAGTTCAAAATCAATAATTGAATTGAGGATCTGTCCTATGAATGGATCATAAGAGAAAACTGGATATGAAACTAATCAAGTAATTTATCAAACATGTTCTATGGATATTGTTGGATAACTGAATGCTACGACAGCTAGCGCCACACTGGACCTATCATCATCACAACTGTTTGTTTACCTTCTTCTCTATACTTCAATAACTGTTCGCTACCATAACTTTGTCTTTCTTGCTAAATGGATAATAAAGATTATTATCATATAATCCTCAACGTCCTCATGCCTTCCTACAAGCTGTAAGTACCTAAATCTTACAACAATTAGATTATGAGACTGATATTGCATGAAATTCAACTAACGAGTTAAGACAAAGAAAAAAAGGCTTAGCAAAAATGGCGTCACTCCCGAGCCACGATGTAACCCTAAATAAGCTCGACGGCTATAACTACTCACTATGGTCTTTCAAAATCGAAATGCTTTTGCAAAAGGAAGATCTTTGGGAAGTTGTCACCGAAAATATTCCAGATGAACCTAAAATCGAATGGAAAAAGAAAGACTCAAAAGCTAGAGCTATCATTAATCTAAGCATCGCCGACTCACAAATAGTGCATGTCAAAAACCTACTAACAGCCAAAGCTACCTGGGACACTCTTAAAAATATCTATGAAAGAAAAACACTCTCAGGAAAAATTTATTTGCTAAGGAAACTATACAGCTTAAAACTCGAAGAAGACAAAGACATGCAGCAGCACATCACTACCATGATGGAACTTGTCGACAAACTGCGAACCATTGGCGAAACACTAAAGGACTCTCACATCACGGCTATACTGCTTTGCTCGCTTCCAAAGAGCTACTCCAATCTCATCACGATGTTGGAATCAAGGCCTGATGACGAGCTAACGCTTGAATTTACCAAGAACAAACTCCTTGATGAACACACACGCAGAGTAGAAAGCTCGAAAGACGAAAGCACCGCATAAAAAGCCTTAAAAAGCCTCCACGGAGCTTCAAGCCAAAGAAGAGAAAAAGAGAAGAAATTCTGTTCTTTCTGCCACAAACCAAACCACTCCAAAGAAGAATGTTGGCACTATCAAAAGCGAAACAACAGCAACAAAGAGTACAAATATGAAAACTTCAGAAGAGGAAACGTACCAAAGTACACAAATCAGTCGAGTGTCACCCAAGAACAATCAACAAATCAGAGAACAACAAAAGGACCTAACCCAAAAGCTCTCAATTGCACTCAACGAGAAGCAAGTGTACACAACTGGTTCATCGACTCTGGAGCCACGTCTCATATGGCGTACGACGAAAGCTTCTTCACTGAACTTAACAGAGAACAAACACAAAATGTTGTGGTTGCTAATGGCAATAAGCTGCAGGTCAAAGGGATAGGACAAGGAGAAATCAAAGTCATCACACCCCAAGGAAAGACTGACACCTTACTTCTCACAAAAGTTCTCTACATCCCGGAACTAACAGACAACCTTCTGTCAGTGAGTGCGGCCACCTCCAACGGATGTAAAGTGACGTTCAACAGAGATTGGTGTACCATCGAAAGAGACAACACAGCCCTCGCGAACGGTATACTTGACAATGGAATGTACCGACTCCACCTGGATGACAACCCCCAAACTCGCACATTCAAAGCAAATGTTGCAAAACAAAACCACTGCAAGAACAAAAATTGCCTCATGCTCTGGCACGACAGACTAGGACACAGAAATATAGAATCAATTAAGAAGATTCGAAATGAAAACCTTGAGGACTCAGAAACCGAGGATTACCTTCAACCCGGTACAAGCACAGGAACACAAGTGGTCACACAAAGAAGATCCACGAGACCAACAAAGGGAATACCTCCCATAAGAAATGACTACATGCTGTACAAAACTGAAGCTCAAGACATTCCGACACCCACCAGCTACTCGGAAGTCCTACAATTACCAAAAATAGAAAGAGAAAAATGGCTACAAGCAATGAACGAAGAACTAAATTCTCTTGAGAAGAACAATGTCTGGGAACTAACCCCTCTACCTAAGGACAAAAAGATCATAGGATGTAAATGGACCTATAAACAGAAACTCAACTCCAAAGGAGAAATAGAGCGGTACAAAGCCAGACTCGTAGCAAAAGGGTTCAATCAGAAATTTGGCCGAGACTACGAAGAAACCTTTGCACCAATTGTAAAGCATTCTACAATTAGAGCCTTCCTAGCTGCATCAGTCTACAAAGGGATGCAAGTGAACCACCTCGATGTCAAGACAGCGTTCCTACACGGCGACCTAGATAAAAAACTCTACATGGAACTCCCAGAAGGACTCCATACAAAACAAACAAACAAAGTCTGCAAACTAAAGAAGGCAATTTACGGTCTAAAACAAGCTGGAAGATCTTGGAACACAAAAATTGCAAGCACTCTAATTAAAAATAACTTCAAAGAGAGCATTGTAGACCCATGCCTATTCACCAAGAATGAAGAAAACCACTCCATCTACTTGATTCTATTTGTGGATGACATGCTCCTCGCAAGCGATTCCGAGATAATCATCCAAAACACTGTAAAAACTCTCGAAAAAGAATTCGAAATAAAGAACCTTGGAGACCCCACTCAATTCATTGGTATTGAAATCTCAAGGAACAGAGAAGGTGAACTCCTTCTGAGCCAAAAGAGTAAAATCCAAGAATTAGTTGAAAGGTACAATCTCCAAGAAGCGAAACCTACTTTCACTCCCATGGAAAGCGGATATCCCGGTATATCTGATGAAAAATTTATACCAAACAACGTACAATACCAACAACTGATAGGCTCACTATTGTACCTAAGCGTAGTATCCAGACCAGATATCGCAGCTCCAGTCTGCATACTTAGCAGCAGAAACCAGAATCCTAGAAATTGTGACTGGAATGCAGCAAAAAGAATCGTAAGATATCTAAAAACTACTAAAGAACTCGAGCTACGCATATCTAACCAAAAACCTCCCACACTGGAAGCATACAGTGATGCCACATGGGCAAGCGACAACACCGACAGAAAATCACTAAGCGGAAACTTGTTCCTACTGGGATCAAACCCCATCTCATGGATGACTGGGAAACAAGGTTGCGTATCTCTCTCATCCACCGAAGCGGAACTAATCTCCGCAGCTGAAGCCTCACAAGAACTGTTATGGCTTCTCGACTTGCTAAAGGATCTCGAACTGGAACAGAAAGCTCCAATCTACTTCCACCAAGACAATCAATCATGTCTCAAGATATGTTCATCCGAAAAAGTGTCTTCTAGAACCAAGCACATCGCAACCAAGATCCATCACCTGAAGGATCTTCAGAAGAAGACAGTGATAAAAATGGTCTACTGCCCCACTGGCGACATGAAGGCGGACATTCTGACCAAGCCGCTACCAAGGCCGACATTTGAGAAGTTACGCTACAACCTCGTGATGTCTCCACATTCATGCCGGGGATTTGTTGGATAACTGAATGCTACGACAGCTAGCGCCACACTGGACCTATCATCATCACAACTGTTTGTTTACCTTCTTCTCTATACTTCAATAACTGTTCGCTACCATAACTTTGTCTTTCTTGCTAAATGGATAATAAAGATTATTATCATATAATCCTCAACGTCCTCATGCCTTCCTACAAGCTGTAAGTACCTAAATCTTACAACAGATATGAAACAAATTTGTTGATCATACGTCTTATACTGGGATATTAGAAACAATCTCACGTTTGTAGCGTCTGTACTCCATGTTAGGAGCGGCTGCACATGACGTCTGTTCCTCATGTCAGAGGCGGCCTTTCTCGTGGAGCTAAGTGGTGAGTAGTGCTCCCAGTCTTAATGACAAAGGCAGACGCATACTACTTCACCCAGTCATGATGGTTGTCAAGCTTTACAAGCTTGATACCCTAATATGATTGAGTGGAGATAAGAAAGAAGAAGAAGAAATGGAGAACCCAGCCATGAATAGAAGACTTAAACAATCCATTGGTTTATATCACCAAGATTTGAATACAATCGCTCAAATAATCATGAACCAAATACTTGATAATTTATTAGCAAAAGTTAAATTAGCTGAAATATATACATAATACAAGTACAATATAATGAATATATAATACTATACTTGTATTTCCATTGGTTATATAATTACGAACAGAAAACAGAATCAATTTACCATCCAGTCAATTATATATCGAATACAAAACGAACAAGACTTAGAACAAAACACTACAAAAGAATGACAATACACCCAGATGGTACAAGAACTTATAAAGCATGCAACAACTGTCCTGGTGTGGAACTAACACCTACTCACATATTCTCATGCCCAGCAATGGCCGCAGCCTTGCAGAAAATTGACTTAGACCCAGAGCAGCAGCTTTACACACCCAAGTTAGTGGATATTGCTGCTGCTGTGTTGGAGATGTATGGAGACATCTGAGACTCTTCTTTGGACACGACAACAACAACAAAACGAACGTTGAACAGAAATGAATCAAGCTAATCGACGCCACTAATGGACCAAATATATGGACAAACGAAACCTACATTGACACAATGGATTACGTTTCCGGCGTCTGATAGGCGAGTTTATCTTCTGACCATTATTTGATAAAGGCGATAACACATTAGAGCACCGTTATTTAAATATAGAACAATTAATCATGTAATATACACCCATACCTCGCTTTGTGTCGGGGTTACGTTCCAAAAAAAAAAACACGACGCAAATTGAAACGACGCAAAGTGAAAATATGTGAAAGCGCAATCAAAAACAAAGGTGTTGCCATATTTTAGGAAAAAAAAAATTAAAGACTCGAATCCAAAACAACGCAACTTCGAAAATCTAACGACGCACAGTGAAAATCAGTAAAAATTAATCAGCGACGCAACTTCGAAAAAAAAAAAAAAAAAAAAAAAACGCAAAACGAAACGACGCAAAGCGAGGTATTGGTGTATCAACATTATAAAACGACATCTGAAAATTGTCCCGCATGTGTTTCTTTTGAACGAAAAATCGAAATTTATTTAAAGGAGAAATAACGATTATTTCTAACCTTAGGGATGAAGTATGAAAGGATGAATTGTGAAGAGTAATGATAAACGGAAAAATAAAAGTGTCCAAGGATGGGATAATTACTCTTCACAATTCATCCTTTCATGCCTCATTCCTAAGGTTAGAAATGATCGTTATTTCTCCTTAAAATAAATTTCGATTTTTCGTTCAAAAGAAACACATGCGGGATAATTTTCAAATGTCGTTCTACAATCATAAGCCGCATTATAATATCAACATTATATTGAATCCAGTGATCCCATCATCTAATGGAGTAATCTATTTATAAAATGCCGCATATCACAAGATATTTATTCAATATAAGTAGGGTTAAATAGTGTTTTCAATAATTGATGATTTCAATTGATATCAATAAATATTTCAAAAAATAGAACTGTAGATGATGTTAAGTGATATCTAGAATAAAACACTTAAAATAATTTAAATATATTTGTGTATTATAAGTGTAAAATTAGAATGGAAAATCTTATTTTAGGGGGGACATGAGTTTATATATAATTATATCTAAAAAGACACAAAGGTCGCCTCTCCCGTCAAAATAGCCGTCAAAACTAGACGCCATCTATTGACCGTCGCCGCAAACTAGCGGTCTCGGGTCGGTGACAAAGCCACAACACTAGCTTTGGCAAACTGAAAACTTTGACAGAGTGTCAAGATTGCATTAGATCCCGTGTGGATCTCATGGAATAAAGTCCGCCCTAGACTGACGAGGGCCATTAGCCCGAAACCATGGTCTCTAGGGGGACGCTTCTCAGTTTACCAAAGCTGGTGTTGTGGTCACCGACCCGAGACCGCTAGTTTGCGGCGACGGTCAATAGATGACGTCTAGTTTTGACGGGAGAGGCGACCTTTGTCTTTTTAGATCGATATCCTCCCGGCAATATTTCCATCAGTATAAATAGATATAATTATTATAAGATGTACATCTTTCTTTAATACATGCGTTAGAACAATGTAGGTTTATTACCCCATTAAAAATATTTTTTATCATTTTTGATTTTGCTTCCTTAAAGTTTTTTACTGGGATGATAAACATAATTATAATTGTTCTAAAACATATTTAAAGGGAGAGGTGCCTATTTTAGTACATGTGAATGCCATCAACCCGCCACTTTATAATAAACACGTATCTTTGGCCAAATATTATGGTTTATAGAAAAGGGCGTACCTGGATCTGTAAAGAAAAAAAAAAACAATCTGTCATATATATATTTATGTCTGTGTGTCTGTCTGTTTTTTTTTTTATGCCTGACCAAACCACTTTTCTGATCGCAAAGAAACTTTAGCAAGTTGTTAACTATACTACCGAGAAGAATTTTGGTTTGTATTCGATTTGAAATAAATATTTGTTGCAATTTTATTTGCAAATTTGCCAATTTAACTCGAAAGCAGCGCCTCTTGC
>CP092872.1:1404837-1423236 GCA_030710605.1 Cordylochernes scorpioides
ATCAACAAAAAAAAACTTATTTGGAAAACCGTGTAAAAGCGAAAACGTGTAAAACAAGTACCGTGTAAATTGGGGGATAGGTGTATATATAAATTAAATATTAAAAATATCATATTTATTTCCAGCTAGGTGTACTGTAAGTGTATAGGATGATCTAAATATGTATAGATGTTTACATCATATTTACATATATTTCTCTACTTGTGCAGCTTATATAGGATCATCTATATAGATGTGTATGTGTAGATATGTTTGTAGATATGTAGATATGTATACATCATATTTGCATATACAGTAGAACCTCCTTGTAAAGGACACCTAATTGCAGAGCCAAACTGTCCTTTGTAGAGAGGTGTTCGCTAAAGGGAGGTTCTACTGTATTTCTTTACTTGTGCAACTAACATAGAATGATCTAAATATGTATAGATGTGTAGGTATGTATATGTGTAGATATGTATACATCATATTTGCATATCTTTCTCTACTTATGCAACAAACCTAGGATGATCTAAATATGTATAGATAGCTCCACACACTGTATCAAGTACATTCAGTAGTTCCTCATTCCTCCCCTATTCTGGCACATGCATGCAGCATCCTTTCTCACGGCACCCGCCATGTTCCAGAGTATCCTGGAAGCATTCATCTATGAGTTTGCTCCAGAGCTCCAGCCCTAAGTCTTCCAACTTACAATGTACATAGCTTCCCTTCTGCTCAAGTTTCCTCTGTATGTAGTGCCAGACTGGACACAAACTTATTTATTTATGGAATAGTTTAAATTTGTTCAAAGTTTATTTCTTTTCTTGTTTCTTTCTAATATCTAGTCTCTTTTTTTGTGTACAAAGTTTTTTCTCACTTTAAATTTTCTATTTTCTAAAAAAAAGTAACAATTTGTTGAGTTTTTAATTTTTTTAACAAATTATAATGCTGGTCAAAGGTTAAATATAAAAAAAATAAATGTGATTTTTTTTTAATGCTGAAATCTATTTTACAAATTTATATTCTATCCGAATTAGAAGAATTACAAATTTTTATTGAAATTTTTAACAAACTACAGTTAAACCTGTCTATAGCGCCCCCTCTAAATAGCGCCTACCTCTCTATAGCGCCCAATTTTAAATACCTAGTATGATGTGATTTACATTAAAAGTGACCTGTCTATAGAACCCCCCTTTCTATAGCACCCTATTTTGGTGAGTCCCAAAAGGGGGCGGTATAGACAAGTTTAACTGTACCAGAAAATTTGACGAGTTTTAACAAACTATTATAAAGTTTTAACATTTTATATTTTAATATATGTGCTAGAACATTAAATATAATATACAGTAGAACTTCCTCTCTGTAAAGGACAATACCAAGTTGCAGAGCCAAAGTTTTCTTTAGATAGAGATGTCCTCTTACTGGAGAGTTGCTAAATTAATAAAAATGGTAATTTATAGAAAAGAAAATTGTACTTTGTAGAGAGGTGTCCTCCTAACGATAGTGTCCTCTCATGGAGGTTGTTCCACTGTAGTATTAATTTCATACTTTGATATAAGGACCAATTTGGATTAACTACAAGGTGACTATTTATTTATTTGGATTTGTTGCCGTGTAGTTCTAACTTCTTACTTTCCTTTTTTTAAAGAGAAATGTTGAATTGAATCTCTTAAATCTCTCTCTCTCTCTCCTAGTTAATGCATTCTTTAAATTCTTTCTTTTGCTCAGGAACAATTTTCACATTCCCAATCACAGGTTTAAATATTGTGATTATTTTGATGTATGTTTTTGTCAATGCTCTTCCTTGCAGATAAATAGAGAGCAATCCATAAATAGATCTTCAATAAAAAAGACATATATTGGATCAAAATAGAATTTATTTTACTAATATTTCAGTTGGCTGAATGCCAACCTTTTACAATCGTAAAGATAGAGGCTGCCTGGCCGGCATTCATATTTCTTGAAAATAAAGATACTTCGGTCAGTAAATCTTTTATTACCTCGACGTGTTGGCAAGGCGTTAAAAGTTATTCTTGCTAAATGTTTGTTTGCTCCTGACGAGGACAAAAGAATTTTGTCGAAACGTCGAGGTAATAAAAAGATTTACTGGCCAAAGTATCTTTATTTTCAAGAAACCTTATTCATGGTATAACTTAATAAAGTAAGATATATAGTAACTTAATATAGAGTTAGGTAATAATTAAATATGTTGTAATACCTTGATAAAGGTTGGCATTCAGCCAACTGAAATATTGGTAAATACATTATATTTTGATCCAATATATGTCTTTTTAATTGGAGATATACAGTTAAACCTGTCTATAGCCCCCCCCCCCCCCCCCCCCCTCTAAATAGCGCCTTCCTCTCTATAGCATCCGATTTTAAACATTAAAAAGTAAACATTTTATATTAAAAGTGACCTGTCTATAGCACCTCCTCTCTATAGCACCCTATTTTGGTGAGTCCCAAGAGGGGGCGCTATAGACAAGTGTAACTGTATATATGTCATAAACAAACATTTTTATCATTATAATATTTTCAGAAAGGGCAAAAACTCCCAAATATATCTACAGCAACAAAAAAAGTTTATCTGCTTAGAACCTTTTTTTTCCCCTTTTAAACAAAATATAAAGAAAATTTCATCCAGTATATACATCTCTTAAAGTAAACAGAGTAGGTACAAATGTGGTACAAGCTTTCGTACTGGGTTCTGACACTAGAACTCTGTTATCACCCCTGTTGAAGAGTGTTTTACTCGAAAGCTTTGACCATTTGACCAACAAACTCTTGTATTTACTTCAAGAAACATTTCTTTCAAATACATAAAGTGATAAATTCCTCCATATTTCTCTCAATTCTAAAACATCTCTCATCCCTGATAAAGTACAATTTGAATTATAGATCATAATACAAGAAAATAAGACCTAATTCAAATAATTTAATAGTGTGTGATGTTTCGTTATAACAGCATTTATTCTTTTAAAAATCATTTATTCTTTTGTCTGATGATGGTGACAATGCTGTTGCCAAAACGTCACACACTATTAAATTATTTGGATTAGGTCTTATTACCTTGTAATATCTATCATCTCCTTATTTATATTAAATGTCATTATTTCAATTTTGTGGAATTTTTTTCAAATTATTCATTTTGTGTAAATGTAAAAGATGTTTCATCCAATTAATATATATGTGTGTGTGTCATAAAACCTTGTTGTAACAATATCACTGGGAATTATAACACTGTGAAGTCTCTTTCCCAATGATAAGGCACAATTTGGATTATAAACACAAGGTAATAACATCAAATCCAAATAAATAGTGTGTGACATTTCGGTAACAGCGTTATTACTCGGGCGTTAATCATCTTCTGATGAAAGTGCTGAATGCAGATTCAGTACTTTAGTCTGAAGATGGTAACAATGCTGTTACCGAAACGTCACACAGTATTTATTTATTTGGTCTTATTATCTTGTGTCTCTTTCCCAAGTTCTAACAGTGGAGTTATAAAATCTTGGTCCCAAGTGAAATTGTTATAATGAAGTTTGGCTGTTTTACTATAAATTGGATTATAGGTTATAAGGTTCAAAATGTTCAAAAATATGGATTATGAAAATTTAGAAGAATTTTAAAATAACAATGTACACTGTGGTATATCTATCCATTCAGAGAACTCCCACCACAGCAGGTCCTGGAACTCCCAGTTTACAGGAAGTATTGTACAAGTCATCATCCTATGTAAGGTTTATAATCTTGTAGCATTGTCCGCTTGTTGATTCTATCTGCCATGATAACGGCACAGTTGGTATGTCTATTGTGGCCTGGTAAATTAATGAAACCACTGGGATATTGAACTGCTGAGAAAGTTCATCTTTCACAAGTTTTAACTGAAAAAAAATAGAAGGTTTTAACAGTTTCTCAAATCCTCCTATATTTATTAGTCCCCGATTGAGAAGTTATCTAGGAGATTCAGCTGTTAAGATACATGACTTCTTTACTGACTGAGACCTGAACTTTGTGCTCTGGACTTTTAATTTGACCAACATTTCCTAATGATGGAACTGTACAAATTACAGATGGAGTTTAAAGAGGACAGAAATGATTGGTTTACTTTACATGAGTCTTGTCTTGAGTATTAGTGATACAGATATACTCAAGGTCAGACAGTAATATCGTAAAAATGTTAATAACTTTCTCTTTGAATAAGTCTCTAAAGTGACTGCTGTTAGGGCTTTAGTACTTCTCTGGCTGGGTAGTTGGTGAATGTTAGTCCAGCCAATTTCTTGTTTTGACCAAGAATGTAAGGTACAATTTGGATTATAGATTAAAAAACATAAGATGATAATGCACAAATTGGATTATAAACAAAGGGTAATAAGACCAAATCCAAACAAATAAAAGTGTGTGACGTTCCTGCAACAGTGTTGTTACCATCATCAGACCATTCAATACTTTTGTTTGATGATGGTAACAATGCTGTTACAGAAACGTCACACACTATTTATTTGGAATTGGCCTTGTTACCTTATGTTTCAACCAAAGTTTATCCTATATCAATACATTTCATTATAATCCTGGGTATTTGGTGTTCTGCACTCCATATAAAAAAATCTCTCTCTCTGTCATCTTAATTTTCTGAAAGATTCTTTAACCATTGGTGTATTATTGAGCAAATTTACATATCCCTGAGGGCTATACCACCTTGACAGCCGTTATCTCTCAACCCGTTTATAGAACTGTGTGGATATTACTATGGATATTTAAGAATTGAAAAAAAAAAAAAAACTTTTATTATGTAATGCACACTCATGGACATAAGGAAGTGAAACGTCTGATATCGCCGGTCATTTTTTTTTTTTAAGGAGACAGAGGTTGTTCACACTTGGTTATCTCGTGTGTCTTCAATAAAGGTCACTGTAATATATTTCAGAGTTATTGTCTGAATCCCGATATACATGCTAAAAGGTACAACTTCCTTAAGTTTTGTCCATGAATGTATATTGGTTATCTCGTGTGTCTTCAATAAAGGTCACTGTAATATATTTCAGTGTTATTGTCTGAATCCCGATATACATGCTAAACGGTACAACTTCCTTAAGTTTTGCCCATGAGTGTTAATTATCCAAACCTTTTTTTTGCCTCAGGATTACTTTATATATACATGGTATTTACATTATTTGAACTTGAGATGATAACCTAAGGTTAAAACACTAACCGAATAAGTAATGTGTGATATTCGCTAACAGCATTGTCTGTATGATCAGCTATGTATATATTGCTGGTTTGATGATGGCAGGCCTAAATAGAGAATGTAACCTTCTAAATTAAGTCTCTTTCACCAGAAGAACACGAGAGTTCGTCTGACATTTTATTAAGAGGAAGACATCTCCTGATCGTGCAACTAAAATTTCTGATGGCTTGCGCCATCTATCGGAATAAATATCAACTATTCGTTGATTTTTAATTATTCAAGAATTGGTCAAATATCTATTCTTGATCAACCAAGAAAAGCTAACCACGTACACGTTTTCGGGCTGTTGGCCCTCATCAGCGTGGTGCAAGCTGTACCTCTACGACCAAAAAACTGGTCATTCAGGCATCCTGAAATATCATGAAACGGGTAGTTAAGGCCTGAAGTGCGTGAGAACGTTCGTAGGACTCATCTGTAGATTGTCCATGCATGAGAACCAGTGAGAACTGTAGGACACTCTGTGGTTCATCAGTAGATCGTCCATTGACCCTAGTGGAGGAATAAACATTGAAGAATGTAGAGAAATGTAGATCAAGGTAGGATTGTATTGCTAATCTACTAAGTTCGACTGGAATTAGATGAGAGAATTGTGTAGAACAGCTAACGTGTCCCATTAATGGCTGACTTCATCATCACACATTGATGTAGTACATGACGTCAACACACTGTAACTTGAAATGTTATACATACTTGAATAAATGATTTGTACACCTAATATTTTCCTGTATAAAAACATTCAAATTGGAAGGTATTAAAAAAAATCTGATAAAAATCACTCAAAAAAAAAAAATATATATATATATATATAGTAAAGCTAATTTTTGTCTATGAAAACTATTTTTCTCTAAAGAATCGGCCCATATCTTATGCCCCAATTACCAAAAATTCAAAGAAAAGTTTACCAAAATAAATTAAAGGAAAAACTTTTTTTTTTTTTTTTGCTTATCCCTAGTACACGTGGTACAGGCTATGATAATCATGGTGGGTAGTTAGCGACTGCTTTTTACTGTAAGCGCACCACATGTCTATACATGTGAAAGCAGTTCGACTTTGCACTTACAAATGTGCCAGAGCCCCGTTTGGTTACTTGCACTCGGTGGGGTTGGACTTTTGCAAGAATCGGGGGGCCATTGGAGCATTTTTTTTTTTTTTTTTTAAACAGAAAAAAATGTCCAATGCGGGTTCGAACCCGGGTCGTAGTGGTCGTAAACCAAACGGTTTAACCAGCCTTCCACCGACCCCCGGAAAAACTTTTAAGCATTAAAACAACTCATTCATACATTTTGAGACTTTCGTTGCACACACACAGACTGGTGCCATATAAAATAATGAAATACACAAAAAGGAGAATATATATATGCGGATGTTGTGATATTTTTAATGCTTTCATGCGGTAAACATACAATCATATATCGTTTTACACATACTATATTTACAGCATCTATGTAAACACCTGTATATGATTGGCCAATATGTAAAATTAGGGATTGGTAAACATCCTTCCTCTTTGGTTAAAGCATATCACGTGACATAGTCTTATCAATTGTAAACCAATCATATCTAACACAGTTTTTTTCTGTCAATATGATAAACTTTCCATTCTCAGCCTAGAACTTTAGAATATTTAGGAAATTCGGAAGTAACTTATTTTTTTTGGAACAAATTTTTCCTATCTGATGCCAAGATTTACATCTATGTAAAATATATTGATTTTGTTTTCAATTGAAACATCTTGTTTAATAGAATTAAAAAAAAAGCATTTTAAAAGTAATTTTAGAAAGAAAATATTTTATAAAATTGTCTATTTATTTTTCATATGTTGATTTTATTTGAGAAAATGTAAAATATATTTATTCCTGATGTTAAAAAAATGTAATGGGTGTATAAGAAAGTGTTATTAAACTTTTATAACAATTTGTCGCCTCTATTGTTCCATCATAACACACTACTCTCGTTTTTTTACTGGTATATAAAAATGATTGTAACCATAATTTTTGGCAATGTGTGTTTCTTTTCACATATATAATCAAATATTATCTCTACAGACCTTACTGCAATGATAAAAGTTATTGAATGGGAGGGCTTGGCTCATCAGTGGTGAATCTTCTCAGCGGTTTCGTCACATTAATCTCCAGACCGGTCTACTATTGGATTGGATTGGTTTTGTTATATACCCTGTATTCACTATGGAAGGTAGAAGGTGCATACATAGAATTACAAGAAAATGCATCGAGCAATTCTATAAGCATCGAGTAATACTACAGACCTATAAGCTTATGTCCGGCATCCCTAAGCTACCTTCCATAGTAAGTGTAGGGTATATAAGAAAACCAATCCAATACAATAGTAGAGCGGTCTGGAGATTAATTTGGTGAAACCGCTGAGAGGGTTCACTACTGATGAATCAAGACATCTCGTTCAATAACTTGTATCATTGCAGTAAGGTCTGTAAAGATATTATATAATGATAAACTCATATGTATACTTCTAATGATCAGTGGTATTGAGCCTAATCCTGGCCCCAAAAAGCAGACAACTCTGTTTACAGAGCCAACTCCCACAGTGAAGGAATCGCCTGATACTGAGTTGAAGACAATGATCGTCCAAATGTCATCAGAAATAAGAAATCTTGGTGAGAGATTAGATACGAGATTGTCAAACATCGAGAAAAGAATAATAGAGTGGGACCAGAGACTTCTTGGAGTTGAAATGAAGCTAACGACTTGCGTGGAAACCATGGCTGCTACGAACGAGATAGTCTCTGAGAATGTTATTAAGTTAAGGGAAGTTGAAGCCAGGACCGACTTTCTGGAGATGAAGCTGCGAGAGCCAAATCTCGTTTTTTACGGAGTTGAGGGAGAAGCGAATGAAGCACCAGCTGAAAGTCTTCAAAAGGTTAAATCTATTATAAAAGAAAAAATGCAAATTTTAGAAAATATAAATATAACTAAATGCTATAGACTTGGGAAGGCTAATAAATCGCCTATTTTGATTTCAATACCTGAATACGAGGAAAGAATTAAATTATTCAAAAATACGATTAAACTTAGAGATAGTAAAATCTACATAAATAAAGATTATAGTAAAAAGATTAGAGATCAACGGCTTATTCTTATAGCGAAAAGGAAAGAACTTTTGAAAAAGGCACTCGATCAAAGCTGAGAGATAACAAACTAATCGTAAACGGTGTAGTTTACGAAGCTGTAAATGGCCAAGTTGTCAATAATAATGGAAATAAGATATAGCAAAAACAGAACATAATACCTAATGTAAATAAGACTTTCCAGATTGATAAACAGATCTCTAATATAGTGTCCATTCAGCCACCTTCTGATAAAACACTCACGACTAAAATTTATGTTGACAACTCAGAAACTTTACAGATACTACAAAATAAAATACATATAAATAAAGATTCACAAAAAAGTTTTAAGACTATAAGCATTAAAAATCCAAAAGTTACGGTAGACACAATAATATGCTGGAATATAAATGGACTTTTTAGGTTGCTCTCTGTTTTTCCACTTCTCGAGTACATTAAAAATTACGAGATTTTCGCTATACTTGAAACATGGTGTTCAAACCTCACAAATATTACATTAAAGGATTTCCAAATTTTTGAACAGCCGGCAACTAAGACCACAGGAAGGGGAAGGGGATCAGGAGGAATAATTGTGGGCGTCAAAAAAGGGGGGCATTACAGATTGCACAGTACAGAAAAGGATAACATCTGGATATCGATTTTTTTTATCACAAAACATAGGAACCGACAAACCCACCACCTGCTTGATATTTGTATATCTCCCTCCAAACGAACTGTACCAGAACAACTTAGTTAGATTAACTAAATATATGGAAAAACAGATAACTGACGGGAAAGAACTAATTCTGATTGGGGATTTAAATATTAGAACTGGAGGGCTCGGGGGACTGTATAATCCAACAAATCTTCAACTCTCTTTAGTTTCCGAAAGAAAAGCAAGAGATCTAATGATTTCACCACTGGCTGAAGGTCTCCTTGAGTTTCTCGAGGACAATTCGCTGACAATAATCAACGGACGATCAACAGGAGACAGAGAGGGAGACTTTACATATGTTTCGGAGAGAGGCTCATCAACTATTGATTACTGCATAGTTTCCCAAGGATTACTGGAAAAAATATCAGACTTCAGGATAGAAACCCAGATGTACTCAGATCACCTTCCTCTTATCCTGAAGTTAACAGTCCAAAACACCTATGAAAACAAATCTAAGGGAGAAGAATATGGTGTTACGAGATACAGATGGACAGCTGGGGGAATTAAGACATTTAAACAGGAATTAAAGGAATTGCAAGTAGTAAAAATATCAAATCTCGATAGCTCCGTAAATACTTTCACTCAAAGAATTACCAAGGCAATGTCAACATCAGGAATAATGTACTCAACTAAGAGTGCCACCGGAAAATCTAAGCCATGGTTTGACAAAAACTGTTACGATATGAAAAAGCTAACAAAAGAAAGTCTGAAGGAATTCCGTAGAACCAACAGGAAGGAAGACCTTGAAAGCTATGCTCTCCATAGAAAGATATATCTCGGTTTATTAGATGATAAAAGAAGGAAATATATTCAGGAAAAACAAGAAATATTGAGAAATATTAAAGATTCAAAGTCCTTTTGGAAGACCATTGCGCAATTTAAAGGAGCAACAAAAATTCAAGGAGAAATTACTGTACAGGAATGGCACGAATTTTATTGCGAATTAATGAGTATTGAGGAAAAAGAGAAGATCTGTAATATAGAAGTGAGGATCTCGCCGAGCGACCCAATACTTGATCCAGAGATAACTTCTGAAGAGATAGGCAGGGCAATCAGAGATTTGAAAAATAACAAGGCAAGTGGACCTGATGACATCCCCAATGAAATAATAAAAGTACTCCCAGACTCATACATGGGTTTATTAGAACAATTTTACAATAGAGCTCTGATAATGGGACACTATCCTACAATATGGACTAAATCGATCATACATCCAATCTTTAAAAGCGGTGACAAAGACAACCCTTCAAATTACCGTGGTATAGCACTGATAAGTAATTTTTCGAAACTTTTTACAACAATACTAAGATCAAGACTGAATGAATGGGTAGAAAGAAGAAACGTCATTCCAGAAAATCAGGCGGGTTTCCGAAGGGGCCGATCGTGTGTGGACCTGATATTCACATTGACCTCTCTAATACAACTTTCACTGAGGAAAAAGAGAGGAAAATTATATGTATTTTTTGTTGATTTGAGAAAAGCATTTGACACAGTTCCTCACTCATTACTCTGGAAGAAATTAACCAATCTGGGCGTAAGCTATCAATTTATACATGCAATTAGAAATTACTACGAACAGGCGACTGTGGCAGTCAGATGGAGGGGTTCAATTACAGAAAATATTAAGATACATTCGGGCGTTTTACAAGGAGAGCCACTATCGCCATTACTTTTTATATTATTCATGACGGACCTGATTAAAATGTATGACAACTCAGATCTGACGAGTGTATACCTTCCGGAATTTGGTGATGTTCACCTGCTGATGTACGCAGATGATATTGCTATTATAGGGGAGTCGAGGGTAAACCTCCAAAAAAAGATTAATATATTGAAGGAATATCTTGGTGTGAACGAAATGACACTGAACGAGTCCAAATCGAAGGTTATGGTATTTCGCAATGGTGGTAAACCCTCAAGAGAAGATAGATGGTACTGGAATGGTAAACCTCTGATGGTAACAAGAAGATATATCTACTTGGGATACCCTCTGGTCAGTACAACTAAAACCACTCAAGCCGCAAACTTTTTCAAAGGAAAAGCACTTGCGGCAATAAATGCTACAACCCCAATATTGGCGAAATCAAAAATTAATTCACTAAACTCTGCAATGAAACTGTTTGACTCAATTGTGATGGCTGTTTTGATGTATGCTGCTCCAATTTGGGCAACAGAGTATAAAGATTTATTAGACCATATACAAGATACATTTATTCGTAGGTTTTTGAATTTGCCTAGATATACACCAGGATACATAATAAGACCAGAAACAGGCCGCGTCTCATTAATAATAACAGCTCTGAAATTGACCTTGAAATATTGGCTGAGGGTGCTGAGTATGGATACAAATAGACTGCCTCGAATTTGTTTAACTAGAATGAGGCAATTATCCTGTGCTACAGGTGCGCCCATCGGTTTTATAAAACAATTAAGCAATTTACTTAATAATAACGGATCCTCGTGGCTTACTTATTGTAATGATCCTGACTCACTAAGGAATGCTATCCCTGGAATATTAAAAACTGCGATAGAGCAAACAATACAAAACGACCTAACAAGAATAACCCAATCAAAGTTATATTCCCACTATAGAGACATATATACAACCTTTACCACCGAAGAATACTTCTTAACTGAACTCCCTTTTCCTATCATCAGATTAATTGCACAATTTAGAACCCTTTCAATTTTTTTCAGAGAACACCATCTGATTTTATTGAGGCGTGAAGACCTGAAATGCACTTTCTGTGGATCAGGAATAACAACGGAGATGTTGCATTACTTATTTGACTGTGCTGCTCTGTCTGAGGAAAGACGAAAATTAAATGATAAAACGGGGCAACTTTGTCCTTCATTTCCGGCACTGATTAATGAAATATCAAGGAATAGGTATATAGCGATGGCGATATTTGGATTCCACAGGACTATATCCCAGAAAAAGGCCTCACAGTGTTCTCCCTATCCCTTGTGAACTGGCGAATCCTGTATAGGGCGAGTGGCCCCAATAAAGGCTTTTTGTTGTTGTTGTTGTATATAATGATAAATGTGTAAATAAACACACATTGTCAAAAATTATTGTTACAAACTTTATATCTATAGACAGCAATTCAATTTATTTTAAAAGTACACCTATCCCCCGATTTACACGTTTTTCTCAGGAACGTATCTACCGTGTAAATCGGGGGATAGGTGTATAATGTGTAAATAAGGGGGTGTATCAATAGTAGTGGTAATGATAGAGAAATCATTAAAACATGACTATCATCAACATTTCTGACCTCAACATATGTTCATTTGTTGGTTATTTGGGGCTAATGTACTGGGGTATAAAATGTGTAAGGTTTATTCCATCAAACCTTGTTGAAATGTGTCAGCCAGATTAAGGGCAGTCGTTGAGTGGACACAGCGAGGGGAGAGGGTCTGAAAAGGAGAACAGAAACTTTGATAGAGATTGAAATTATTCTATATACAGTTATCAGCGTCATGCGTTCTGTCACCGTTTGCTGCGCCACCACGTGGCACGACGGTGACCTTGAGTAACGTAATGACAGGGTAGGAACAAGAAATCACTTGCTATCATTATCATATCATTTTATGTATATATCAGATTTAAAATATATTCATACAAAAAATCTAAATAATACAATTTTCAAATATCGTTGTGAAAATTTACATTTTTATTTTTGTAGTTTAAAAACACACAAAGATTGAAGCGGGACGTTTCAAAAGAGTGCCATCCATGACGCCAATTTATAATTGTAAAGAATAGTATTTTAATAAAACATTTAATCGGGTAAAACCCGGGCGTTGCCCGGGTCATTCGGCTAGTTTAAATACATCGGCCATATAAAATTATATATATTTATATATATATGGTCTCTCAAATAACATATATAAACTTTGTATATGTTATATAATGATTAATAGTCTCAAATTTTGTATATAGATATTCTTTCCCTGTTTTCTTTTTATATTTTTATTTAAAATCTCCTCCAACCTTTTTTTCTTTCTTATTCTCTTTTCTGAGTGAGGATTCAATTTATTCCCCTGCTTCTCATTTTTTTTTGGATCCATTTCTCACAGAAGAATTGTCTGTATAAGACGGAATGTCTTAATAAAGGTTTGTGTGTATATATATAATGTTTACTTATAAAACACATAAGAAAATATACGATAAATAAATATACAAAGTATTCTTTGGTGCATTCTTTGCTAAAACAACATCCACCGCGGGAAAGACTCCGCCACCGGTGGACTGCGAGAGTTCTTTCCCCCACAGAGTGAGCAGGTCAATTAAGCCAATTGGTAAATGAAAAAAAAAAAAACCTATATCCGATTTTCAACTTGCACTCATGGAGACAAAACTTAAGGAAGTTGTACCTTTTAGCATGTATATCGGGATTCAGACAATAACTCTGAAAAATATTACAGTGACCTTTATTGAAGACACACGAGATAACCAATATACACTCATGGACAAAACTTAAGGGAGTTGTACCTTTTAGCATGTATATCGGATATAGACAATAACTCTGAACGATATTACAGTGACCTTTATTGAAGACACACGAGATAACCAAATGTGAACAAAATTGTCTCTGTCTTACTTCCTTAAGTTTTGTCCATGAATGTATATCGCCTTAAGTATCAGAAGCCTGTGAAGTTTACCAATAAGCCACATTTATAGAGCGAGAGTGCCACCCTGCTTTATAAGGACGCTGCTGATTTCAGCTAGCGGTCAAATTATTTTTGATATGGATTAATCAGCTTGAGTACACATGTTATTATAATTATTTTATTGGGGGACAATATAATCTTATATAATTTTAAATATAATTTATATTTTTTCAATTTTTTAAGGTAGCTAGGCATCATGAAACAATTGAAAATATTTTATTGCCTCTGGCGTTACAAGTGCAGAGGGAAAACTGATATCTTGTTGGACTGTCTCTTATATATTCGACTAATAGAATATAAACGAGTTCACAATTAAGAATCAAATAATGGGGGAAATTATAATCCAAATATGTAATCATTGAATTCTTCAAACCTCAATTGAATATGAAAATATCAATGAAATATTGCTCAAATCTGAAAACAAGTTAATATAATTATCTTTTAATTCTCAAAAGCAAAAAGGGGATATAGAATAAATCAATTATTTGCAGAATATTGAAATGAAAAAGGAACCACACACAAATAACCGTTTTTTAAATATCAAAGCTGTCGAAAAATGACGACTCTATTGAGTCTTTTTATCGACTCTCTACAATTACGGAACCAATTTATTGATGGAGTGAACAATGTAAATCTCTTTTGATGGATCAAACACAAGATCTGCATATGGATACAAAAGATGGATCAAACGTGAACTGTACATATGGAAACAATTCTTTGGATTGATCAAACAGTAAATGAAATCAATCAACTGATCTCAGGCGAATTGTGGTTACATAACCAATTAATTAGCTTATAAAACTCGAATTATCGAAGTGATTGGTTAATTGAACTCTAAATAAGGATAGAAAACCATTCTGTTAATTGCTCAATCCAAGAATTAATTATGCTCGAAATGTGGACACAAATCCGATTAATCGTTGAACCTGTTGATATAAAAAAAAAAACAATAAATTCATTGATTGATTGAACCTCTCTAAACATACACTGTGGAAATAAAATCAATCTATATTTCGATTATACGCCAAAAGTGGATAAAGAACAACTCAATCAATTTATTATACGTGCAATGTGGATAAACAACTAATCAAATATTTGATATTAAGCGAATTGAGAATTTTCAGCACCAAATTATTATGCAATAATGTTCAAACTGAGGAGAGACATAAGAAAATTACTAATTGATCTTAACACTTACTGTAACTAGGACACCAATTGATTGAATATAAGCAAACAATAGCTATTTCAAACAATTAATCAAACTGTGGATATTGGACAAATCAATTGGATGGTAAACTGTAGATATAGAATCCTTGGTCAATAACGTTCAAACATTGATAACCTTCAACATTGATCTCTTCTAAAGCCAAATGGGGTTATAGAACCAACCGAATAATTTTATCAAATTGAACTGATCACAGAAACAAATCAAATATCATACGTCAACTCTGATTTCAACACACAAAAACGAGATTCTATGTATATAAAACAAATTTAATGATCACGAACCAAATACTTGCTAATTTATGAGCCAAAAGTTAATTTAGCTGAAATGTATATAGAATATTTATATTGGTTGTATAATCATGAACTGACAATAGAAGCCATTTATCGTTCAGTCAATTATGAATCCAATTTTCTAAATGATAGTACGAGAATTTGAAATAAGATGAACTTACTTATTAATTGTTTATTCATAAACTGATTACATATGTGAGCATTTCTCATTTATTAATCATATGTTAACATTTGGATACTGGCCAACTTATTGATTGAAAAAATTAGGAACTATGGATTTCAATATTGGAGTTCAAAATCAATAATTGAATTGAAGATCTGTCCTATGAATGGATCATAAGAGAAAACTGGATATGAAACTAATCAAGTAATTTATCAAACATGTTCTATGGATATGAAACAAATTTGTTGATCATACGTCTTATACTGGAATATTAGAAACAATATCACCTTTGTAGCCTCTGTACTCCATGTTAAGAGCAGCTGCACATGACGTCTGTTCCTCATGTCAGAGGTGGCCATTTCATATTGGAGCTAAGTCGGCCTGCCACTGAGTAGTGTTCCCAGTCTTAATGACAAAGGCAGACGCATTATACTTCACCCAGTCATGATGGTTGTCAAATCTCAAGCTTTATAAGCTTGATACCTTAATATGATTGAGTGGAGATAAGAAAGAAGAAGAAGAAGAATCAATCTATTATTTTTTTTCATATACTAATTATAAAACGCAACTAAATAATTAATATTGTCATTCATGAGCTGTATGGATATGAACCAATCTACAATTTGAACATAAGCTAATTGTGAATCCAGGACCATTCAAATATTTGATCATAAGCAAAATGTGAATATGGAGCCAATATATTGATTTGTTCATACTCCAACTTAGATATGGAGTAATTGATTTGTTCGCGGATATATTGAGGGAAATAAATCTATATAGCAATTGATTGGATCAAGATCTAATAATTGATCATATTATTATCGAAAGAAGAATATCAAATGGATCAAACTCCACCCTTGCCGGTCCCAAGCCCGGATGAAAAAGGAAGAGGGGGAGCAGTAACAAGCTCACTAAAAAACCTGGGCTCAGCTGGCCCGGCTGATAGTACCCTGTAAGGACTCCAGGGATACAGGATGAGCAGCGTTTGTACTACATGTTAGGAGCGGCTGCACATAGCGTCTGTTCCTCATGTCAGAGGCGGCCATTTCTTTTAGAGCTAAGTCGGCCTGCCACTGAGTAGTGCTCCCAGTCTTAATGACAAAGACATTCTACTTCACCCAGTCATGATGGTTGTTAAATCTCAAGCTTTACAAGCTTGATACCCTAATATGATTGAGTGGAGATAAGAAAGAAGAAAAAGAAATGGAGAACCCAGCCATGAATAGAAAACTAAAACAATCCATTGGTTTATATAACCAAGAGTTGAATACAAATCAATCGCTCAAATAATCATGAACCAAATACTTGATAATTTATTAGGCAAAAGTTAAATTAGCTGAAATATATACATAATACAAGTACAATATAATGTATATATAATACAATACTTGTATTTCCATTGGTTATATAATTACGAACTGAAAACAGAATCAATTTACCATCCAGTCAATTATATATTGAATACAAAACGAACAAGACCTAGAACAAAACACTATAAAGGAATGACAATACATCCAGATGGTACAAGAACTTATAAAGCATGCAACAACTGTCCTGGTGTGGAACTAACACCTACTCACATATTCTCATGCCCAGCAATGGCCGCAGCCTTGCAGAAAATTGACTTAGACCCAGAGCAGCAGCTTTACACACCCAAGATAGTGGATATTGCTGCTGCTGTGTTGGAGATGCATGGAGACATCTGAGACTCTTCTTTGGACACGACAACAAAAACAACAACAACAAAACGAACGTTGAACAGAAATGAATCAAGCTAATCGACGCCACTAATGGACCAAATATATGGACAAACGAAACCTACATTGACACAATGGATTACGTTTCCGGCGTCTGATAGGCGAGTTTATCTTCTGACCATTATTTGATAAAGGCGATAACACATTAGAGCACCGTTAATTAAATATAGAACAATTAATCATGTAATATACACCCATACCTCGTCGGGGTTACGTTCCAAAAAAACACGACGCAAATTGAAACGACGCAAAGTGAAAATATGTGAAGGCGCAATCAAAAACAAAGGTGTTGCCATATTTTAGGAAAAAAAAATTAAATAAAAATTAAAGACTCGAATCCAAAACAACGCAACTTCGAAATTCTAACGACGCACAGTGAAAATCAGTAAAAATTAAACAGCGACGCAACTTCGAAAAAAAAAAAAAAAACGCAAAACGAGGTATTGGTGTTGTATGAAAATGTGAAGTTGAATAGGCTTATGGTTTTCCCTTGTTCTAAAATGAATCAATGATGTTTCTTTATGCTTGAATTGAATTGAATATTACGCCTTATTCCAATTTATTTTATTGCTTAAAAAGGAACAAAACAAAGAAAGAAACTACAGTTACAAAAAATATTTGATAACTACGCCATAATAATAATGTAAACAAAAATTAAAGTGATGATGATAAAAAGATTGAATATGTCTCCCAGAAAATGCTTCTATGAATTAAAGATAAGAATAATTACAAAATTAAAATATAAATTTAAACATCCTCCCCCCCTTTGATATTACAATATCAACATTTTGATAATGACAGGAGTAGACAGAAAAGAAAAATCAGCAAACCAAGATTCAAGTCTAGTTAGTAGGAAAGTCAAGTGGAAGAGGACAAACTTTGGCCACAGCTCTTCTGAGGTCTCCATCCGCCGTCTTGACTGAAACCACACGTACCAACCCATCTTCTCCCAGATACACCTGATTGATCCGTCCCATTCTCCATTTGAGAGGAGGAAGGTTGTCCTCTTTTAACAAAACCAATGTTCCAATCTTGATGTTGTCCACTGGTTTCAACCATTTTGGTCTGTTCTGTAGTCTGGAAAAATACTCACATGACCATCTTTTCCAAAAGTCTGTCTTGATCTGTTCAACCAATTGCCATCTTCCCTTAAGACTGGAACCGCTTTCTCTAACTAGGGATGGGACTGCAGTCAATGGCATTCCAATGAGGAAATGTCCTGCCGTCAACGCATTCAAGTCTTCAGGGTCATCATTA
>CP092872.1:1423336-1474030 GCA_030710605.1 Cordylochernes scorpioides
GATGTTTTACATTCTTCGGTTATCCTTATTTTTATTTTTACTAATGCTTTGTGTTTGTAGGTATGCCAAGCCATAGGAGAAGCAATCTTTCTCAGCGTTCCAATAGCTCTAGGATTCAGCATGCTTCAGGGTCAAACATTGCAAGTAGTTGGTGTGCATCTTGAGTCTCCCTGTTTCTCGCATGGGCAACTCTATGTAGCATGCTCCCGTGTTTCCAGCCCTAAAAATTTATTTGTCTTTAGTTCTACTTTTAGCAAGACACGCAATATTGTTTATCAGGGGGCTTTGATATATAGATTTTGACAATTTTGAAAGAGATTTCTTCGAATAATGATTTTGGGAAGCTTGACTTTTGTAACTACATAATTTGTGAATAATTTGTTATCATTATTGCTCTACTGTAGTTTCGTCAATAAAGCTTTTTTTACTTTATTTTATTTTAATTTTTTCACATTTAATTCATTTACATAACTCTATTCTTGAAAATTGTTTTTTTTTTTATGGTATCAACATTTCTGGTTCAATTAAGGTTTTTGTTAGCCTGCAACACACCTTATCATAGCTCATTGCATTTAACAGGATAACTTTGCTGTTTTTATTTTTACACCATTAGTATTTTCATGCCTCTATAATATTATATTTGTTTGCAGAATTTTATAGACAATTTGGTTTGGGTTTAATACATTAAGAATTTGTAAAAATATAAAGTCAAAGTTTTACAACAAAAAAAGATTTTGGAGCACCATTTCTCTCCCATTTAATTTAATGATGCTTCATTTATGATTTTTAGAATTGCATTATTTTTATGCATATTATTTTTAAAATTTGTGTTAGCAAGACATGGAATATTGTTAAGTTAATGTAATATTAACATAAACTTTACCAACCCGTGAAGCGTTAGCTCCAGTCTTTTACCGCTGGGGGCAGCACTGTTAGAGCTAATAAATGCTTTCGATTGGTGCTTACTTTTACATGCTGTTTGTTTTTAGACTAAATTAATACACATCAAGTTAGCATTTTTTTCATGCTTCAAAAGTTAAGATTATATTTTTAACGTTTCATAATACTTTTAAAATTAAAGCCGGAAATAATATTGCTTTTTCCCATCCTGCAGGTCCACATTACACTGCAACAGCTATCATAACTCTGGCTTTTGGCATTGATATTTATATAATGTGAAAGTACTGTTTGCTACCTTAAGCTCTGGAGAGATTATAATGTGTCTACAGATCCATCATGTGGAAATCACACCATAGTGAAAATGCATTTAGCTGGTAGCAATGTATCACATTTGTAGACATGTGGTGCGCTTACAGTAAAAGCAGTCGCTACCTACCCACCATGGTTATCATGGCCTGTACCACGCGTACTAGGGATAATTAAAAAAAAAAGGAAGCAAGGCCGAATACAAATAATTACATTATGTGTGGTTTCAGTTACATTTTGGCTATCTTCAGACAAAGGTACTGAATACATTCAGTAATTTTGTCTTTATATGGCAACAATGCTGTTACTGAAACATCACACATATATATATTTTTTTTTATTTGGTCTTGCTTTTTGGTATTTTTAAAATTGCCCTTGACTATTAGAAAATTATGCAAATTTCCTTTTTATTTTATATACCATTTTAAAAATTGTATTCTTTTGTTAAAATATCCAATTTCCCACACTTTTCTAAAACTGCAACAATAAATAATACAAAATTCTTCCGAGTTAAGGTAATTCGATATTGCAGAAATATATTACATTTATAAAAGTTGCTTAACTATTTAGATATGTAAATGCCGGATTAGGTGCCCTTTAAAATGTTTGCTCTGGCTGTTTCTTCTTGGACAGCCGAGAGTGAAGTGGACAAAGTGAAATTTTCAGGTTGTGCCGACCATTTTCCTTTATTCAAACTAATCATTAGCTCTTTTTTTTTAAATAAAAGCCCAGTTTGGTTACTTGCACTCACTGGAGGGGTTGGACTTTTTCAAGCTTCAGGGGCCATTGGGGCAATTTTTTTTTTCAGAACAAAGTGTCTAAATCTGCATTCAATGATCCCGGGTCATGGTTTTTAAAAATTAACAGTTTAGACCACTCCTCCAAACAGCACTCTATTCATTAGATGTGTTTGTGAAATTGATCCTATATTTCAGATTTTTTCACACGCATTTTCGATATTGCTGTTTGCAATTTATCTCCATTTTGCTGAAAGAAAATTCATTACATTGAGTTTACAAACAGTTGGGGCCTCTATTCATTCATGAGTAAACCTCGCTCGAACACTACACAGGCGAAGCCGGGTCCAGTCGGATAAAACCCGGGCGTTGCCCGGGCCACTCGACTAGTAAAATATATGTTTTAAAAAATCAAATATTTGCATTTTTAGATTATATAATATTCCCCCTGTGAAAAAAAAAAACTTTTAAAAGTTAAAATATAAAAATAAAATTGGCAATTTTAAAAATAATTAACTAAACGAAATAAAAATGTGTATAGAAATAATTTAAAATTAAGCAATAAAAATCACTGTCCAAATTTTCAAAATAAACAAAAGAAAATTTGTTTATGAATAATTATATAATTTGAAATTAAAATAAAAGTATATATAAGAAATAATAATTATTGATTTATATAGAAAATGAATATAAAGAAAAAGAGGTATTTAAAATATTAGTAATTATGTCATTATGCTAGTTAAATTTAAAAATATAAAAGGCAGTAGAAAAAGTTTTTTTTTACACAAATAATAATTTAAAATGAGTATATATAGTTTCTAAAAGATTAACATTTATAAATGTGTGAAAATAAGATATAAAGGTATTTATTAATAATGGTTGAGTAATGAAATGCTAATAGAGAGATATATGGAGTGAGATTGTGTAGGCATAAGAATTAGGGTTGAAATTTGTTCTTCATTGTCCAAAATATGGCCATCCTATAAAAAACATGGTTACATGAATATCAGTTTCATTAATAATTCTAAGCAAAGTCAACAAGACGTTTTAGAGCAAAATAAAAATTTTAGATATTTATTTATTTTCCAAATTTTTCTTTTTTTCACATTACATTTATTCATTTAGTTTAAAATAGCATTTTTAATTTTTCCTTTGTTAAAAAATGCATTAATTCAGTTTTAGCCATTCCTAAAAGTTTATTATGAGAAATATTCTATAAAAAATAATATAAAATAAATGAAGTCCCAATGGTATCACAATTCACATTATTAATTAAAATATATTACAACAGTTTTTATAACTTTAATTCAACAAAAGGATCTGATCTCTTGGGTGTCTAATTAAAGAGGTACAATATATATAAAAAAGTAAAAGGTATATTTTGGATCTAAAAAATAAATTAAAACATTTTATTATATACATTATTATATATATTTACGTAGGTTGTTTCAAAAGTAATGCCTTTTTGGCCATTACTCGAAAAGTACTAAATATTTTTAGTTCAAATTTTGTACAATATTTTGTTGGACTCAAGAAAAACTGATAAAAATGTACTATGTACAGTTTGACTCCTAGTGGTTGCATAGAGATCCCTTGCCGGCAATAAATCTGCCCACACCTACTTCGGCCACTAAGTGTGTGTCATTAAGAGACAATAAGGAAAAGGTAGCGCTGCACTATAAGGTCATTAAGGATTTGAGAGTAGAGCCATTTAGTATTATTTATATTTTAACCAATACATGGAATTGCCTTGGTTTCTCCTGGAGGTGGTTTCTCATTGGAGAGAGGTTGGGAGTGAGCGAGGAATTATTTTGTTGAGATTGCTTGGTGTGACACTCTTGTAAACCCCATACAACACACGAAAACACAATACAGACAACAAAGCTACGCAGATACACACAAAACATAGAACAAAAATGCGCAGCCAAATATACACCATACAAAAACACAAACAACAACATACACAACACGTACAGCTACATAAACAAATACACCACACAAGCGCGCGCAACACAACAAACAAAATGTTTCGTTTTATTCTAACATAGGTAGCAGAAGGCAGCGCGCGGCGGTAGAGCTACGTCATCGCTGACCAATGGGAGGCCAGCTGGCGGCACCGCCAGGGGGAGCTCGCCACCTTCTAGAATACTCTTCTTACCAACGCGCGCCACAAAAGAACCATGCCTTTCATAGCTGCGGCTTTATAAATCATATTCTTTAAATTCATTGTAAAGAAAAATAAAATAAATTCATTTGTGAAGCTTGGGATGATTGCCTGACCAAGATAAGTAAACTTATTTCTTTAAACTAGTATAAACATTATATTCAATTAAGCCTAACGAGAACAAATTGTTTTGTAAACAATCATTCTGCTTTTCCTACTTGCGTATTTGCCAAGTGGGAAACAAAACATTGGTGCCGAAACCCGGGAATAAATCTATTAAATAATTATTTAAATATAAATAATTATAATTCATTTTTGAAATATATTATTAAAATTAATAATAACAAAGATTAAAGATGGCTGCCAAATTTAAAGCTACTTTAAATATTCTTGAATTTCATTTCAAACAAGTGGATTATTTTGAGCAAATTTCGCTCAAGATGATTGAATCGAAGGATGATGCAAATTTACAGACATTTAAAAAAGATATTTTAGATATAAAATCTAACATTGAAAAAACTTATTGTAATCTTTTAACATTTTCTGAATTTGATGATGAAGATTACTTTTCTAGAGTTATGCAATACAAGGATAATCTTAGAAATTTAGTGGCGAATATCAATAAAGTATCTTGTACAGCCAGTTCAAGCAAAATTGATGATCTAAATCAACCAACCACAAGTAAAATAGAACTTCCTAAATTTAATTTACCTTCCTTTTCTGGTGATGTTAACGAATGGCTTAGTTTCAAGCAATTGTTTTCTCTGTCTATTGATTCCAATACCGCTCTAACTGATTCACAAAAGCTGCAATATTTACAATCAGCTGTTACTGGAGACGCTGAACGACTTATTAGGGGATTTCCTGTTATTGATGAAAACTATGCCCATGCTTGGGCCACATTGGTCTCCAGATATGATAACAAAAAAGAACTTGCCTTTTCACAATGTACAAAATTATTCACTTTAAAACCTTTAAAACTAATAAATTCCAAGGCCATTTTCGAACTACTAGATATATGTAATGAAGCCATGAGAAATTTGAAATCACTGGGTTTGGAGAGAAATACACTTGTTGATATCTTTCTAATACATTTCCTACAAAGGAAGATAGGTGATGATTTGAAAAGGCAATGGGAATTGACATTGATAGATGATGGCTTTCCATCCTACGAAAATTTTATTATGTTTCTTGAAAAACAAGCAAAAAGTTTGCAATCGATAAAAGGTTATGCTAGGGAGGATATATCTGTAGTGAAACAAACACATGTATATAATTCTATTTCAAAAGGTGATGATAAATGCCTATTATGCAAAAATTCACATCCTATATTCAAATGTGACAAGTTCCATAAAAGTTCTCTCCTTGAAAGATGGAACATAGTAAAAACCAATAACCTTTGTTTCAATTGTTTGCGATCCAACCACAGAGTAACATCATGTAAAATCACTATGCATTGTAAATCATGCAACAAAAAACATCACACTCTTTTGCATTCCTTCCAACCCGAACCTTTGAATACCACTTCAATTGAAGCCCCAATTGCCCAATCTAGCGTTTCATGTTTTCTCAGTGATACAACAAAGCCCAATGAGATAATCTTATTATCTACTGCTATCGTGAGAGTGAGAGCAGAAAATGGATCGTTTCATCCATGCAGAGCTTTGATTGATACTGGTTCTCAAAGAAGTCTAATAACAGAAAATTGTCGTGAAAAGTTGAATCTTCCTGTTAAAAAGAGCCAACTCACAGTTTTTGGAATTGGTAACCAACCAATACAGCAGTCTGCTAGTGAGACTTTTCTTCAATTTAAGCCTCATTTTTCTGATAGAATATTCAAAATTTCATCCATAATACTCGATCAAATCACTGTTGATTTACCTAATTTTCTGATAAATAGAGATAATTGGCCTCATCTTAAGAATACTTTATTAGCAGATCCCAATTTTGATAAAACAAGTCCCATTGATTTAGTAATTGGTGCAGACCTAGCCCCATTTTTATATACAGGAAAACTACGATTCCAAAATCATCCAGGACCCACTGCCTGTAGTTCCAAGTTAGGATGGATACTTTCAGGAAATGTTTCCAGTTCTGAGACTGGAAACAACTATATCTCATTATGCTCAACATCCCAAGGAGATGATAATCTGCGAAAGTTTTTTGAATTGGAATCGGTTCCTGCCGCTCTTCCATTGACTAAAGAGGAGAAGAGTTGCGGGGACATTTATGACAAGAACTTTTGCATATCAACAGATGGAAGATATTCTGTTGGTCTACCGTTTAAATCTGTACCTAATCTCGGAGACTCACGTCAGAATGCCATGAAACGATTTCTTGCTCTTGAGAGAAAATTGCACAAATCTTCGAATCTTCTTCAGCAATATAAGGATTTCATGATGGTATACCTTTCTCTCAACCACATGGAGCTCATTCAGAAAAACGAACGTGACAAACCATCAGACAAGTGCTATTATATACCTCATCATTGCGTTCTGCGTGAGCAGAGCAGCACTACTAAATTAAGAGTAGTGTTTGATGCATCGTGCAAAACGAGCAACAATTACTCCTTAAATGACTTTCTTCATACTGGACCAAAATTGCAGCATGATATTTTCAATATTCTTGTGAAGTTTCGTACTAATCCTATAGCTTTTACGGGAGATATTGAGAAAATGTACAGACAGATAAAAGTGAACTCTTCTGATCTCGACTTTCAGAGAATCTTCTGGAGAAATAGTCCATTGGAATCTTTATTGGAGTATAGATTGCTCACAGTAACTTATGGAATGTCGTGTGCACCATATCTTGCAATCCGTACCTTGATGCAACTTGCCACCGACAAAGAACTCCTGTTCCCAGAGGCATCTAAAATCCTAAAAACTGATTTTTATGTAGACGACCTACTTTCTGGCGCAACAACAATCGAAGAAGCAAAAGTTCTCATTGATGATATCCGGAAAATCCTTTTATCTGGTGGCTTTTGCATAAGAAAATGGATGTCAAATGTCCCTGAGGTTCTTTCAGAGGTACCAGAAGCGCTGAAAGCACATGATTCATATGAAATCGGAGATAATTCATCTGTTAAGATTCTTGGGATAAATTGGAATCCATCCACGGATAATTTCACAATTACAGTCAATTCACTAAAAGACGTATATTCTAAAAGACAATTGTTATCGGACATTTCTCGAATTTATGACCCTTTGGGATGGTTATCACCGGTGATCATTAGCTTCAAGATTCTGTTCCAAACTTTGTGGAAACAGGATTTGGATTGGGATGATCCCTTGTCTGAATCGTTATGTTCTCATTGGAGGAGAGTGAAAATGGATTTGGCCATGCTAAATCATATTAAAATTCCTAGATACATTTCCTGCAAGGGACTTATACATTCTTTAGAACTCCATGGATTTTGTAATGCTTCCGAATCTGCATATTCATCAGTTGTTTATATGAAATCTCGTTTTAAATCTGGTCATGTTCAAGTCACATTGATTGCTGCCAAGACAAAAGTCGCTCCCTTGAAGGCAACGTCAATACCTCGTCTGGAGCTTTGTGCTGCTCTTCTCCTTTCAAATTTATATGATTCTATTTGCAGCTCATTGCTGTTGCAGATTGACCGAGTAATGTTGTGGACAGATTCCCAGATTGTTTTATGTTGGATAAAATCTGAATCAAAACATTGGAAACCTTTTGTTGGTAACCGGATTGCAGAAATTCAGCGACTAACTCTGCAATCTTCTTGGTACTATGTGTCTACCAAGGATAATCCTGCAGATTGCGCCTCCAGAGGTATAACTTCTTCAGAGCTAGTAAACCATTCACTTTGGTGGAATGGTCCTGATTGGCTATCAAACTCAAGTTTACAAGATCCGCTACCAATCACATATGAACTTCCAAAAGAAGTTTGTCATGAAAAAAGAAAGACTGTTCCGATTGTTCATTTCACTACTTGTCCTATTCCAGACTTTATTTTTAAATTCTCAACATTCAGGAAGCTGAGCAGAGTTACGGCATGGCTCCTAAGATTTATCCACAATGCTAGACACAGCAGCGACAAAATAAAACACAAAGAATTGTCCTCGAATGAGCTCGATAATTCAATTCGAACTCTTATTCAAATCATTCAAAGTTCAGAATTTAAAACTGAAATTCAATGTTGTAATCAAAGCAAAGTACTACCAACAAACTCAAAACTTTTATCCTTAAACCCATTTATTGATTCATCAGGAATTCTACGTGTAGGAGGTCGACTGCGCAAATCCAACCTGCAATTCAATGAGAAGCATCCAATAATTCTTCCTCACAACCATTTTGTTACAGAATTGATTGTTCAACAATTCCACGTAGAGCATCTTCATTCTGGTCTCCAATTAACTCTGTGTGCCATCCGACAAAAGTACTGGATTCCATCCGGTAGAATTCTAGTAAAAAAGCTCATTAATCGTTGCATGACATGTTTCAAGACGAAACGCCAAGTGTCAAAACAAATCATGGGAGATCTGCCTATCCATAGAATCATACCCTCAAGCCCTTTTAGCAAAACAGGAATAGACTTCGCAGGACCATTTATAACTAAACCTAATGTCATAAGAACAAAAGTAACATTAAAATCATATATAGCATTATTCATTTGTTTCTCAACGAAGGCTATTCACCTTGAGATAGTTTCAGATCTGTCAACCCCTGCCTTCCTCGCTGCTTTTAGAAGATTCATCTCTCGTCGAGGAAAACCCTCTGATATTTTCACCGACAACGCTACTAACTTTAAAGGAGCTAAGAATATTTTGAATAATATACATCAACTTGTAAAGGATTCTTCAATTCAAAGTTATGTCGCTAATGAACACATCACTTGGCATTTTATACCTCCATCTGCTCCAAACTTCGGCGGCATTTGGGAAGCAGGAATTAAATCATTGAAGTATCATCTCCTAAGGTGTTTAAAATCTGCAGTTTTAAATTTTGAAGAACTCAATACTCTGACAAGTCAAATTGAAGCGTGCTTGAATTCTCGCCCGTTGTATCCGATGAGTTCGGATCCAAATGATTTCAACCCTCTCACTCCAGGACATTTTTTGATTGGAAGACCATTAACAGCACTCCCAGAGCCCAGTTATCACCCTAATGACAACTACTTAACTAGATGGAAATTAATTCAAAAGGCCAGGGATGTTTTCTGGCAAAGATGGTCCAGGGAATATCTGAACAATCTGCAACAACGGTCCAAGTGGAAAAAAACCCTCTTCCAACCTGAAGGTTGGAGATTTGGTGTTGGTAAAAGACTTTCCTATGCCTTCAATGCAGTGGAGCCTTGGCCGCATCACCAAGGTGTCACCTGGAGCGGATGGCAATGTCCGAGTTGTGGAACTTCAAACAGAGAAACAACATCATCTAATAAGACCCATCTCGAAGATTGCACTTCTGCCATTCTAATAATTCTTCTTCTTAAAAAAAAAAAAAAAACTTTCTACATTATGTGATCCTTTTCTTTTGCCTTGTGTGTGGACTACGTCCACAGGAGGGGAGTATGTTTCGTTTTATTCTAACATAGGTAGCAGAAGGCAGCGCGCGGCGGTAGAGCTACGTCATCGCTGACCAATGGGAGGCCAGCTGGCGGCACCGCCAGTGGGAGCTCGCCACCTTCTAGAATACTCTTCTTACCAACGCGCGCCACAAAAGAACCATGCCTTTCATAGCTGCGGCTTTATAAATCATATTCTTTAAATTCATTGTAAAGAAAAATAAAATAAATTCATTTGTAAAGCTTGGGATGATTGCCTGACCAAGATAAGTAAACTTATTTCTTTAAACTAGTATAAACATTATATTCAATTAAGCCTAACGAGAACAAATTGT
Organism: Cordylochernes scorpioides; assembly: GCA_030710605.1. Classification (NCBI taxonomy): domain Eukaryota; kingdom Metazoa; phylum Arthropoda; class Arachnida; order Pseudoscorpiones; family Chernetidae; genus Cordylochernes; species Cordylochernes scorpioides. The sequence continues at coordinate 1,433,306 of CP092872.1, forward strand.
TTTGTAAACAATCATTCTGCTTTTCCTACTTGCGTATTTGCCAAGTGGGAAACAAAACACAAAAATAACAAACACAACCAAACATACAGAAATAACAAACACAGTGTAACAACATGCGCAAAATACACAAACACACCTACCACTACATAAACAGGCAATATATTTATATGTGAATTTTTAATAGGCATTGAAATGACAGATTTGGCACTTTTATTTAAAAACCGTGTACACGTGTAAAGAGATGTTGAAGTAAAACAAAAAATATTCAAGTTGCAGCGGCTATCTCCGCCACAGCTGCTATTGGCGCAAGGTGTAGGTGGGTATGTCCATTTGGTCTGTTTTCCTCTTCTGGATCACACCAGCAGGAATGTCATCAGTTTTGGACAGAGGAAATATATGCATTTTATTACTAAAGATGGCATGTTCCACTTATTCAAACAACAGAGAGAGAGGAGGGGGGTTACCTTGAAGATGACAAAGATGAAGGACAAGATGAAGGACGACGCCACCATCACCAGTCCGAGCACTATGAGACAGTACAGAACGATGGTGACAATCCGGACCTTGGTGTCGAGCATGCCACGGATCTCGTCGGCCAGCTCGTCGGTCAACTCGGCGCGCTGTCGCACATCACATTAGAATGTGTCCAGAACCTCGTCAATTCATGTCTCAGACGAGCAACAATCGCCACTTCAGGTAAAGCCGAACTCTCTGTAGTCGAACTATTATATAAGAAAGAAAAACATTTAGTACGCAAGTTTCTTTTAAACATCAAACACACTTCTACTGTCTCCTTACTGCGATGAAAAATATATTGGGAGGGCTTGTCTTATCAGTTATGAACCCTCCCAGCGGTTTCGTCAATTTAAACTACCAGACCGTTTTTTTATAGCTCTAATACTGTATTGGTCCATTCTGCTTATATATGCTGCACTGAAGAGTGGAATATTAGAAATAGGATTCAACTAAACTATGGGTATACGTAGCTACGAGAGCACTCAGAGTAACGTTCCTTCCTACCTCGTTCATCCATAGGATGGGGTAGATCCTGGGAATGACGTTCTTCAGACCACTGACACACACCGTTGTTGTGACACTGTGTCGCGCCATATGACCGCACTACTCACTCGAAGACTTTACCTCCATCGACCTGGTAGTCGAAGCTGACCTGGACCCTCTTGTTGAGCCGCATGGGGATGCCAAGTCTCTGCAGACCCCATGAATATGATGGTTTAACATGTGAAACAGATGTGCTATAACATGTGAAATATATATGCTAACATGTGAAATACATATGATAACATGTGAAATATATATGCAAATATGTAAAAAATATATGCGAATATGTAGAACAGATGTGAGAATATGTAGAGCATATATGCGAATTTGTAAAATGGATAAGCAAATATGTTTGCGAATCTGTAGAACAAATGTTTGAACAGGTAAAACAGATGTGCAAGTATTTGAAATAGAATTGCAAACATGTAAAACCCATGTGCGAACACCTCAAATCCATGTGCGAACACCTAAAACCCATGTGAAAAGACCTTGAACCCATGTGTAAACGTCCTAAAAACCATGTGAAAACACCTAAAACAGATGTGAGAACATGTGAAACAACTCTGTTTAGCCAAAAGAAGAGGTGCAGCGTATACCGGCTCAATGTCCAGGAACATCTCGTGTTTATTGATGTCAGGCTTGAGGCCGTCCACCTGGGCGATGTTGCTGTAGTCCCCGCTGTAGAAGTGGGGCAAGGAGGCCACCAGCGGGAACTCTGCACAGGCATATGGTGGACCAAGATAGCTCAATATTCATTCACCCTGGTCACTTCTTCCGTTAAAATAGACCTCAAAACTAGACTTAACCGTCCATGCAAACTATCGGATTCAGATCGGTGACAAATCCACAACACCAGCTTTGGTAAACTGAGAGCGTCCACTAGGAGAGACCATGAGAACAAATGGAATCTCCACAATCTGCCAAAGAGGTGTTTAGCTGGCAAAGTGAATAGGCAAGTTATAGCCAAAATACTTGTAGATGGAAAACTTTGGCAGATTCTGAAGATCCCATTAGATCCCTTGTGGATCTCTTTTAATAAGTCCGCCCTGGATTGACGAGGGCCATTAGCCCGAAATCATGGTCTCCAGGTGGGCGCTTCTCAGTTTGCCAAAACTAGTCTTGTGGCTTTGTCTCCGATCAGAGGTCGCTAGTTTGTGGAGACCGCCAATAGATGGCGTCTAGCTTTGACATTTATTTTGACGGGAGAGGCGACCTTCATGTTTATAGATGAGGAGTTGTATTATAAAACGTATGTAAATCTGGTGGTAGTACTCACTGGCCTTGCACATGCCGATGTCAAAAAGACCTTCCTTTTTAAGGGCGCAATTCTGCCCAGGATTGCAGAAACATTTGTTCTCTGGGAGGTTTGGCTGGAGCACTTTCCGGTCCATGGTGTAGCGTAGGACCTTGAATCCCTTGAAGTCTTCGTGGCGATTGTAGGACAGTTTCAGAGACCTGACACCACATCTCATGGCTAGCAGTATTCCTTATTAAACATTTTTAAAATATGTTTTGCGTCATCAAGAACTTAAGCCTTAAATACCCATTCTTCGATTTTTTAGGAAACCTCTTGGTCGTTGAGGTAGAGCCATTCTGACGAGAGCCAACAGCCTGAAGCACTACGTGGAGTTGACTTTTCTTGATTTATCAAAAAAGATATTTGGCTAACATTCCGTAATAAAAAATTAACGATTAGTTAATATTTATACCTACAGATGGCGCAAGCCATTTAGTTGCACAATCAGGAGATGACGTTTTTTATTCAACCACCTGATCACTTTTGTACTATATCTCTCCATATTGTATTCTCTTTCAAACATCAGGCAAACTAACGGGCCAAACGAAATGACTATTAAGCAAGATTGTTTTTCCAAATAAAACATACCTTCTATTGGCCTTTCTGCGATAAAAGATATAAGAGCCTGGCTCATCAGTGGAAAACCTACCAGCAGTTTCGCCAGCTTAATCAATCATACCTTTTTTACAGAATTAATACTGTATTGGACAATACTGTATCCGACGCTTCATTAAAAAAAAGTAACTTGATAGCTTCATTTTGGGAATTCACTTTCATCTATTCCAGATTGGAACATATTCCTATATTCGCGTTTTGGTGTTTTCATTTGTATTATATAGATGACGCGTTATTGCTTTGTATTAATTTATGACAAACTAGCCTTGTCCTTATTGTTTGCGGAAGAGAATTTTTCGATGCAGATATTTATATGTTTTGGTGTTTTCATTTGTATTATATAGATGACGTGTTATTTTTTTGTAAATATATTATATATTTATGTTCACAAGAAAATTATTAATTTGAAAATATATCTAAAATATGTCTTAGGTCTTTTACTTTACTCAAAACATCGATTTTGATTGGCAATGTGTTTATTTTTTACATAAATCATAAAATAATATCTCTACAGACCCCTTACTGTGCAATGATGAAAGTTATTGTAATTGAGAGAGCTTGGCTTATCCGTGGTGAACTCTCTCTGCCCTTAATTTGGCGAAACCGCTGAGAGGGTTCACCACTGATGAGCCAAGCACTCTCATTCAATAACTTTCATCATTGCAGTAAGGTCTGTAGAGATAATATTTTATGATTTATGTAAAAAATAAACACATTGATAAAAATTAATTCTTGATTTTAAATAAACGTTCTTCCCTGATTTGTAATATTATAAAATAAATAATTTTTTTTATTATTTTAATTATTATTTTATAAAAATTAATTGTTATAAATAATGTGCTATTTGTTGGGGAAAAGTCTATTTTTATATTGAATCGCTCTACAAACATTTGGAAAATTAACTCAAGAAAAAAAAAACTTTTAAGACTATGGAGAATCCATAGCGTGTCTATCCATGTCAGTAGCAACAATCTGTACAAGCTATGGGTCACAGTTCCATAGGGAACCATATATGTAACATAATATTTTTTCTTGGAATTAAATATACTTCCGTCCGTATATAAACGTTTTTATTATCTCGACGTTTCGACAAAAAATCTTTTGTCAGGAACAAATAAAAAAAAGTTTTGTTAATGACGAAGACAAAATATTTTGTCGAAACGTCGAGATAATAAAAAAGATTTACTGGCCGAAGTGTCTTTAAACATATGAATGCCGGCCACTTGTATCCAATCAACAGATTTTGTTATGGTACAGTACCTGCAGACATCTTGGGAGAAGACGTAAACATCGTCCTCTTTGGTGAGGTGAGGTGGGAAAACTGTGCCGTCTGCCACACACCAATTTCACAGCATGTTTGGTGAGAAACCATAAATCATCTACTTTACAAGCATACCTTAGTATGGCTCATCAGTGGTGAACCCTCCCAGCGGTTTCGCCAGTTTAATCTACCATACTGCTGTAATATTACATTTGGCTGTTTTCCTTTTATACCGAAACCGCTGGAAAGGTTTACAACTGATGAGCCAGGATCTCCCATTATTTTACCATTGGCAGTAGAAACTTGTTTTATTTCAAAATCGTTTCAAAATAGTTTAAATTTCTTACACCAGATGGCGCGCCTCTAGGATGTCAAGTTTCCAGTCGTTTTCTTACGGAAGACTTCAAGACAAGTTCCGGTAAAATTGGATTCAAGTTTGTCATGAAACGTTCAAACAACAAACTTACCTGTGCAATAAATTGATAAAAGAGTGAGCAATCTCTCGAAATATTTTGAGATTTTTTTTTTCTTTACAGATCCAGGTACGGCCTTTCATATAAACTCACCTGAGCCATTGTAAGCATTGCAGTTAGCGTCATTCCAAATAGGATCGTAGAACGTCCTGGAACATACACGGGGTGGGTTGTTTCCACAGTTCTACTCTCCACCTTCGTGTATTTTCTCAATGGTACGGCTTTGTTGGTGGTATAGTACAGCGCCTCGCAAATTAAAATAAAATCCAAATGTAAAAATAGGGAATATGCAAATTAATTAAAATGACTAATAATTGTTATCTCAAGTTATGTAAAGTCCAATATCGGAGAAACATCTAAAAGTAAAGTAATATATCCGTTAGTAAATAAAAGACGCGGTAAAATAAGGTGTCCCATGTGTATATTGAACAATTTTGGAACGCCATCTCTTATGAATTTCAAGTCTGTTGGGATAATTGAAAAACATTTGAATTAGTTGTTTTCTAATTTAATTGGTCGGGATTTGGGTCTGTCGGGATTTTGGTCTGTTGGGATTTTGGTCTGTTGGGAGTTTGGTCTGTTGTGACTTAGGTTTGTTGGGATTTAGGTCTTTTGGGATTCTGGTCTGTGTTGTGACTTAGGTCTGTTATGACTTGGGTCTGTTGGGATTTTGACTGTCGTGCTTTTTATCTCCAGACCCGTTTACTCGTGTTAAAATATTTATAGTCTAGAGAATTTTAAGATAATAAATTTGTTATTTCTGTTGGCACTAATGTGTTGTGATAGAAATGATTACGTCTCACTTATATAGTCTTCTGCTATTGGCTTGTCATTTTTTCTATCATTTTATCCTTGTCTTAAAGCATGAAGAAATTCTGGGATTTTTTTATTTGCCTTAAAAAATAAATTTTTAACTTCCTTCTTTATTGCAGAGGATAGCATATACAAGGGTGGATCAATAAAAACGATAAAGGTTTAAAAAAAGTGCAAACTAAAATACAATTTTATTTTTCAATCCTCTATATAACCCCCTCCTTTTTCTATACACTTCTTCCAAAGGTCAGGTAGCTTTAAATCCCCTTTAAGAAAAAATATTGTGTGTGTTGGGCAAGCCATCCATGCACCGCATTTTTAACCTCTTCATCAGTCTTGGAAGCCATGCCCCTTAAAACTCTTTTAAAGTGTCCAAATAAATAATAATCATTCGTGGCTAAATCAGGAGAGTAAGGGGGGATGGATTAGAACTTTAAAATTTAATTTATTGATGGTTTCAATGGTGAGATTTGCCACGTAGGTCCGAGCATTATCATGCTGTAGGTAAACACCTTTGCTCAGCAATCCACGCCTTTTGGAACGAATTTTTGGCTTTATTATTTTTTTTTCAAGGAGCTCAGAAAAAAACTATGCTATTAAATGTTTAGCATTTAGGAAGGTAATCTTCTAAGATGCATCCTTTACTTCCCAAAAAATAGTCAAGAGTAGTTTTCCAGCAGAAGCTGTTATTGTTAAAATAAATGTGTTTCAGCAACCCTGGCAGTACAGAAGAAAGGAATGCATATAGCCCTAATGTTTACCTTTTAGTTAGTTGTAAATAATTCTCTAATTAATATGTTTGTTTTCTTGGTAAAGATAATAAAATAAGATATTATCTTAATTTGTAGTATATTTATGTGTTAAATAAACTACAAAATAACAGATTATGAGACAGAAGTTTAAATAATAACAAAGAAATATCAAGAACGTGTTTAGTAAGTACAACTTTAAATATATTTTAAAATGAGCGTAATTAATTCTAATTTGCCAATTTTGACTGGTACAAATTTCGACAGCTGGAAATTTAGAGTTAAACTATTGTTAGAAGAAAAACAAATACATCTAACATTAGAAAAGGAAATTAATGATTTTGACGATGAAAAAGAACGCGAGTTATTTGCAATTAAAGATGCAAAGGTAAAATCTACGCTTGCTCAATGTTTAACTGATAAGCATCTAGACATAATTAAAGATGCAAAAACAGCTAAAGAAATGATGAAAGCGCTCGAAAATATATTTGAAAGAAAAAGCGTGTTTACAAAACTAACACTAAAAAGAAAGTTGTTGACTTTAAAATGCAAACATAATGAAAAATTAGAAGACCATTTTCTTAAATTTGATTCTATAATTCGTGAATTGGATAATATAGGTTCCAAAATGGATGAATCTGACAAAATATGTCATCTGTTATTTTCATTGAATGAAGAGTATGAAAACGTAATCACAGCAATAGAAACAATAAATACTGAAATCAAAATGGAATTTGTTAAGGCAAGATTGCTGGATGAAGAACTCAAAAGGAAAAATAAACAAGGGGAACCTAGGAATGAAGAAATGACATTTGGATTATTCACATTTACATGTTATAATTGTGGCAAGAAAGGTCACAAGGCTACAGAATGTAGAAATAAAAAGACATTTTTCAAAAGAGAAAAGAATCAAACACAAAAAGAGAGAAATGAAAGACAAAGAGAGAGTCAACCTAGACAACAAGCCTATCAGATGGATAGCAAACTATCATTTGTAGCAATGAATGCTATAGATTGGTATGAAAATGATCATTTTATTTTAGACTCAGGAGCAACACAGAACCTGATCAAAAGTGAATTAGAAAAATATATGACAGATGTGAAGATTTTAGAACATAAGGTTGAAATTCATATTGCTAATGGTGAAAAGATGTCAGCTAATAAAAGTGGAACTTTAAATGTAAAAATCAATAATATCCCAATAGCAATCCATGGACTAATAGTTGATGATATTAAACAGAACCTATTGTCAGTAGGAAAAATTACACAACAGGGCCACCAAGTGATATTTAAACAAGATGAAGTAATTATAATTACAAGAAACCATAATTTTAAGTGTAATAATTATAGAAACTTGTATACTCACTTAAAATAGAAATAGACAGTAACCTTGAAAGTGTTACAGCGCATGCAGTCAAAACCGATGACACATTGTGGCACAGAAGATTGGGACATCTGAATAGATACAGTTTAAAGAAATTAGGGCTACCAAGTTCACTATAGAAATGTGAAACCTGTATCAAAGGAAAAAGCACAAGAAGATCATTTGAGAAACCTGGAAAACAACTAAGGAAATTGGAGAGCTGATACATTCAGACTTATCAGGACCAATTGATCCACCAACATATGATAAAGAAATATATTTTCAGGTACTAATAGATGACTACTCACACTTTGTAGTAGTGAGACTTCTCAAATCAAAAGGTGAAGCCGAACAAAACATAATTGATTTTATCAAGTTGATAAAAACTCAACATAACAAGAAAACAAGAAAAATTAGAGTAGATAATGGTAAGGAATTTTCATCTGGAAACTTCAAGCAGTTTTGCAGAACAAAAGGTATTCAAATAGAATATACCTCACCTTACACACCACAACAAAATGGCACTTCTGAAAGAATGAACCAAACATTGATTGATAAAGTGAGAACAAAGTTGGCAGAAACAAATCTACCAAAATATCTCTGGGGAGAAGCTATTTACTGCTCAGCATACGAATTAAACAGAAGTCCAACAAGTACGAACAAAGGAATACCTCCGGCTAGCATATGGTATAAAAGAAATGACCTATCCAAACTTGAGGTTTTTGGCTCAAGAGCTTGGAGACTTAATCTACCCAAACCAAGAAAACTAGATGCTAGAGCAAAATCAACAATCATGGTTGGATACAGTGGAAGCGGATATCGCACCTGGGATCCGGAAACCGATAAAGTAATGATTTCAACAGATGTAACATTTGATGAAACATTAACTAAATTTGATAAGGAAATCATCTCAGACCAAACAGAACCTAAAAGAATAATAACTGAATCTCAAGATGAGGAAGAAACCCCACAAACATCAGAACAATCAGACAAAGAAGAAAGTGTAACTACAAGATCGGGTCGAATAATCAAACCACCAAAGTATCAAGAAGATTATGAACTATATTCAGTATATTGCTTGTTTACAAATGGTGAAGATCCAGTTTCTTACAATCAAGCAATTAGGCAAAAAGAATGGAAAGAAGCTATTGATAAAGAAATTTGATCTCATGAAGAATTGAAAACATGGTCTTCAATAAAATTGGGAGAAAAATCAAATATCAAGCCAATTGATACAAAATGGATTTTCAGAACCAAAGAGGATGGAACCAAAAAGGCTCGCTTAGTAGCAAAAGGATTCCAAATGGAAGAATCATCTGATATTATGTACGCTCCAGTAGCTAGAATGTCAACAATAAGAATGTTACTCTCTCATGCAACAAACAAAAACTGGGAAGTGAATCAAATGGACATTCCAACAGCATTTTTAAATGGAAATATTGAATAAGACATTTACATCAAAGCACCACAAGGAGTGAAACAAGAAAATGGAAAAAATATTCAAACTAAATAAAGCTCTATATGGATTAAGAGAATCGCCAAAATCTTGGAACAATAAATTCAATGAAATAGCTAGTAAATACAACTTCACAAGATCTTTAAATGACTCATGTTTATATATAAATGATAATACATGGATAATGTTGTATGTAGATGACCTACTGATTACTGGAAAAAGAGACAATATTTATAAAGTAATAGAAATATTCAAACAAGAATTTAATGCAAAATATCTTGGAAAATTGACAAATTTCTTGGGAATGGAAATATCAAGAGAAAGTGGCAAGTTAATGATCAAACAAATAAAGTTCATTAACAAAATTTTGGAAAAGTTCAATATGACAGAATGCAAAAAAAGTGGATACACCTATGGAACTAAACTTTCAAGCTGAACAAAATCAAGAAGATATAAAAGTTCCTTATCGTCAATTGATCGGAAGTCAATTATATGTAGCAACTATCACAAGACCAGACATAATGTTCCCAGTGTCGTACTTGAGTAGAACTCTGGATAAACCCACTCAAGCAACTTGGAAAGCTGCGAAACGAATAGTGAGATATTTGATGGCAACCAAAGATATTGGACTGATATATACAGTATCATCCAACAATTTGATTTCATATTCAGACTCTGACTGGGCCAGAGATAAAATTGACAGAAAAAGTACAAGTGGAAACATAGTGCTACATTGATCAAATGCAGTGTCTTGGTTTTCTAAGAAACAGGGATGTGTTTCTCTTTCGACTGCAGAAGCAGAATATGTAGCAGCTGCTGCTTCTATACAAGACCTAGTTCATCTAAAGGAAATAAATAAGGACTTTACATCATTTGAGGACGCAACTTTGCTAGTGGACAACAAGAGTGCTATCTGCATGGCCAAAACTTTTGAAAACTCCAAAAGAAGTAAACACATTGATATAAGAACTCACTACATAAAGGATTTATTGGCCAAAGACATAATCAAAATAGACTACATTGAGGGATGCAGAAACATAGCGGACATGTTAACTAAACCCTTATGTAAGGACATGTTGAACAAATTCATGAAACTTTCCAACATGGGGTGAAAATTGTGCAATTGACATTTGTGAAAATGCCAATTGAGGGGGGGGGGGGTGTTAAAATAAATGTGTTTCAGCAACCCTGGCAGTACAGAAGAAAGGAATGCATATAGCTCTAATGTTTACCTTTTAGTTAGTTGTAAATAATTCTCTAATTAATATGTTTGTTTTCTTGGTAAAGATAATAAAATAAGATATTATCTTAATTTGTAGTATATTTATGTGTTAAATAAACTACAAAATAACAGTTATCCTTGGTTTCTTTGGTGTTGATGAACCCTTGTGACGCCATTCTGCACTTGATCTTTTAGAGTCAGGAATGTGTTGGTGTATCCATGATTCATCTCCAGTCACTATTATATCAAGAAAACCTCCACCCTCAATTTAATAACGTTCTAAAAGCTCTTTACAAGCGTTAAGACGTTTTTCCTTTATTTCTTTTGTGAGCAGCCGAGGCATTCATCTTGTGCAAATTTTTCCGTACTTTAAATGTTTTGTAATAATTTTTTGAACACGACCATATCTAAGGTTAAGTTCGGCAGAAATAACTCTAATGCTAATGGGACGATCGTTCTGTATCATCTCGTCAATGTCCCAGGTGGTTGTATCATCACTAATCTTGACCGGGGCGCCAGGTCGCGTCATCCAAACCCTCTATGCCGCTTTTGAATTTTCTGACCCATTCAAAAATTCGATTTTGAGATGAACATTTATTACCGTAAAAAAAACTTTCATTCTGGAGTAAATTTAAAATGGTTTAAATTCTTCATGATAAAGAAAACATATTACTGCTCGCATTTCATACTTGGTGCAACTGTTTGTTTTGGTCGCCATTTTTATTGGAAAAAAAATGGCGCCATATGGTTTCTTGAGATTTTTAAAAAATATATAACAACAGAGTTCATTTTAAATGTGTATACTTTTATACGTTTGTTTCCTTTTTTATTTTTTCCATTAAACTTTTATCGTTTTTTATTGATTCACCCTTGTATATTATATTATATACAGTTATCAGCGTCATGCGTTCTTAATTCTGTCACCGTTTGCTTTTTTTTTTGGAATGGCGCTCTCCTATTGGCTCGCTAAGATCATGCCACCACTACGCGAGACACTTTGTTTTTGACTTTGCCCCCCCCCCACTCGCTTTTTGTTTTTGTAACTATTGTGTTGGAGCGGGTCGCTCCTTAAATAAATGCATATATTATTTAATAACTAAATGGAATCCTCTCTTTCTTTTTCCCAGTAAGAGACGCCTACGGAAGCCAACAGTACATAGACAGATAAAGCACATAGGCTATAGTTATTAACTAATATATGCATTTATTTAAGGCGCCAATATATAATTGTAACAAATAGTATTTGAATAAAAACATTCAATCGGGTAAAACACGGGCGTTGCCCGGGTCATTCGGCTAGTATATAGTATATATGTGATAATTTAAGACCATGGAATTGTTGTAAATAATCCAGATATCTACTACCCCATATTTCACCACGTGACTGTATATAACTTGTTATTTACTGCAAATAGAAAGCCTCAAATAACATCTGTACCGCGTAAGACTCTAATAAAGTATAGCAACTGTACAGATAGAAGGAATGGAGAATAACAGGAGAAAATTAAGGCTAAAACTAATCAGGCCTAAGTGAGAATAAGAAAGTAGGCCTATCGAGCCCAGTCCAATTTTTACGAGGTCATGGCCCTTTTGGATGATGTAACTTTCCCCCCTGTTTACGTCAGAAAAGGGCAGTGACCTGCCTGGACCCAGGGAAGCTATAAAAGGAGGCCCCAAGCCTCAGTTAGCCAGTCTTTGTTTCATTCCCCAGTCCGCGTAGGCCGCACCTATAGAGGTAATCCTTTCCTGCCTCCTCGTCCCATTCCTTCTTGACGTTCAGACTCTTCTTCGTGGAATCTCTGTTTGTTTATTTGACCTTAGGCCCCACTGTGTCGCCTTCCACCACGACTGCACGGTAGAGGTGACATCGAGGTTCGTCTAGCATCAGGTAACACTGGTCCCAGAGGTCCCAAGATATCACATATATATAATATATTTTGTGTGTGAGAGTGAAAAAATCTAATATAATATTATCTATTAAAGTGTAAAACCCCTCTATTGCGAACCACAATGGGATTGAATTTGTGGTTCACTATAGCCGTGGTTTATTATAGCCTTAGTTAACTGTATTATAAAATAAAATTTGGGATTATTTAAGGTTCGTTGTAAGGGAAGATCCGCTATATCTCAAGTTCGTTTTAACGAGTTTTTACTGTAGATAAATTTGATCAAAAGGCTTTCAAAAGAGATTGTTAAAGGAAGAATCCAGAGGGCCAGTTGAAAGTAAGAAAGAGAGTAGAGTAGATACAGCTATGGAGTTACACAAGACAGTTTGTAGATACGTTTTTTGTAGGTCTTGCCGGTGCGGTCCCAGTAGATGATGTGACCGACATTCTCTACGTTGCCGGCCCCCGTCTCCATGATGTAGTTGTCTACGGAGTATTTGGTCGGTTTCTCCATCGAGTAGTTCGCCTGCACGACATTCCTTTATTCCAATTTATGGCCCCATAGAGCTGGCGACATACATGTATGCTTCTATACATTTTTACAATAATTTTAGGCCGTAAAATCTACTCATAATAAATATTAACAAGCAGAGAAGAAAGAAAAAAAAAAGGAAACATTTTCATCAAAAAAATATTTGAAAAAAATATCAGTTCATTTAATCATTATTATAAAAGGAGGAAGCATATTTTTCTATGTAGGAGTTTAAACATTCTGAGAACAAATGAAATTCATAAACCTAAAAGAATATAGTCTTTTTAAAAGCTTTTATTTAAATTGCTTCCCTGTCTGCCGTCTGTCTGTCTGTCCACAAATCTTATAATCGATTTTTAATATACTTCTAGAGCACGCAGGAATCTGAAATTTGGTACATTGTTCAGAACCTGATGACAATGCAAGTTGACAAACTTGTCAGACTTGACAGACCGAAAATTGACAAATTTCCAAATTGCCTTTCAAATTCTGTAAATTAATTTTAATATACTTCCAGATCACATAGAAGTATGAAACTTTTAAGACTCACTCAGTCCAATCAACAATGCAAGTGTACACATTTTCAGACTTCTGGGTGGTCAGAGTATTCAGAAATGAACAAATTTCTATATTTCTTTTTAAGTCTTGTGTTACGCCCCTTACAAAGAATTGACCAATACGCCGCGAGCAGGTCTCCCTTCTATTTAAGGCCCAGTGAACTTTTGATTCTAAGTTTTGTAAATTCATGTCTAAAAATTAGCTAAATAATTAATAAGTAAATATACATTTAAAAAGGGTTTTATTTAAATGTACTAAAAAGGAAAAAATAAAATATTGTATCTTCTGTCATTGAAGCAATTAGATGTATCTGAGTGAAAATAAAAGCGGCGGGGGACGATCATATTTAGAGAAGAGGTATAATAAAAATATAGCCAACACCTACAAAATCGCTAATCAGCTGCTACATATTAAATCACATTAGGTTCGAAATTCATGATGATCGTCCCCCGCCGCTTTTATTTTCACTCAGATATATCTAATTGCTCATTGACAGAAGATACAATATTTTATTTTTACTTTTAGTGCATTTAAATAAAAGCTTTTCAAAAAATGTATAAAAACATTTGTGTGTGTTCAAAGCTTCAATAATGGAGTCTTTCGCTATTGATACAATTTGTTATATCGACTTAATACTTACCAAAACATTGATTTGGAAGTTATTAATCAATGGTGACATAGCCCTGATAGTTTTTTGCATATTCTTGGCAATGCAGCCGTCAAAGAAAAGGCTCTGAATCGAACAATCGTGGTATAAAGTCCACTTGTTATAATCTTCATATAACACTTTCTTAAAGGATTCTAAGAATGTCTTTCCTGCTTGGGGGCTGGAAGCAATTCCCTGCACACATACCACGGTTGTTGACATGGCACTCAAATGTAGAGTTGGCTTAGATGGCAACAGGATTAATTGGAATCTCCTACAGCAAAATCACATATTAATTAAACAATGTGTAAATAAGTTTCTTTTTATTTTATTAACACAGTCTCAAGCTTTCGGACATCTCTGCCCTTCTACAGGAGAACATAAATAAAACGCCGCCCGATGCCCAACTATTATAAATCTATATACACGCATATATATTGGAATATTTTTTGTATATTGTTCTTATCCCTATATATATAAAAGTCAGTGTATGTATGTATGTGTGTTTCTATGTCGGCTATACACGTCCACAATACGTAACCAATCTGACTGAAATTTTAACAGTATATATATTAGAACCTGGGAAAACTTATAGTGAAAATTTCAGGTCTCTATCCTGAAAATTCTTCGAGTTATTTGCAAATTGCGTTGCAAATTTGCCCTTTCGCTCGCAAGCAGCGCCTCTAGCGGTGAAGATGGGAAGTAATATCAGCTGACCTAATGTACATGTAAAACGTGTTTTAACAGGACAGAGAGAAAAATCTGGAAGATATACTTTTCGCATTTTTAGGCAAGAAAAATTGAAATTGACAGGTTCTGGGCATTAAAAGTTGTTTTTAGTCAGAAAATGATGATGACAATATTGCTGTATTATGTTTGATTATCAGATACAAAATTATATCGGGAAAAATTCCAAAAAGCAGAGACCACGGGTGAAACCAGTTTATTTTTTTGTACGCAGGAACAAAATTCTAACAGAAAAACATTCATTCGAGCAGAAAACAAAAGCCAGATCATCTTTCTATAAAAATATCGCTTCTCAAACACAAAGTTTGGAGCGGGACGTTTCACAAGAGTGACATCCACGGCGCCAATTTATAATTGTAACGAATAGTATTTGAAAATCAAAATAATATAATTCTCAAATATCGTTGTGAAAATTTACATTTTTATTTTTATATTTTAAAAACACACAAAGTTTGGAGCGGGACGCTTCACAAAAGTGACATCCACGGTGCCAATTTATAATTGTAACGAATAGTATTTGAATAAAAACATTTAATCGGGTAAAACCCGGGCATTTCCCGGGTCATTCGGCTTGTTTAGAATATATTCATATTTAAATAGTGTATTTTCATATTTACTATCATTTGATTTATTTTGGATTTATTTATTTATTTATTTCAACACACAAACGCGATATCCCGGCTAGGGATAATTGCGTCGATTTACATTTTTTTTTACACAGAAACAGTTATAAAATTTTTACAAAAAAAAAAGTAATCGAAACAAAAAGAGAAAAAAATATATATATATATATTAGGAACCTGAACCTTTCAGGTTTGAAAGAAAATCATGAATATATTTTCAAAAATAGTTAAACTTATGATAATTCTCTCTGCTATTTACAAATTGATATAGATCTACAACATTATTTATTGTCTGTTGTCTAGCGGTGAAGAAGAGTGGGCATTCCAGCTGTAGGTGTCTCGAGTCCTGGAATTCGTTGCCACAATGACAGCTAGAGTCTTCAATCGCGCCAATTTTTGATAAAAATCCATTAAAATTTCCATGGTTCGTTATAAACTGGGTATTATAAAAATTGGAGCGGAAATATGTTGGAATTCCAAACGGGAAAAAGCTTTGGAATGTTTCATTTGTTTTTAGAAATAATTCATTTATTTTTGCACTTAAAAATGATCCAATTATACTTGGAGAATGTGGTTTATAAGTATTTTGATCCTCTATTGAAAGATGAGCCAAATCATATTTAATAATTTTAGATTCAATATAATCTGTGAGAAGGGGGATGTTCGCAAGACTATGGACACAGTTGGAAGATGTAGTTTTGTAGGCTCTACTCACCCAAAGAAGAATTTGATATTGAGTAGAATTTAGTTTTTCTTTGCATCGACTATTTATAAACCTGTACCATATTTCAGAACCATATGTAATAACTGGCCTGATAATTGTTTTATACAAAATTATTCGTTTTTTAGTATTTAATCCCCATATCTTTCCACATAGTGAAAACAGAAAATGTTTCATTCTTACGATCCTGCACAAAATGTCGTTGATATGAGGGGTAAAATTAATCTTCTTTTTTATTCTATGATTTGAAAATTTTATGCCTAATATCTTAACTTGATCTACTGGGTTTAAAATAATATTAGATATTTCAATTGGAACTTTAGATTTATTATGTAAGTAAAGTAAATTCGTTTTCTCTGGGCTTATTGATAATTTATTCCTATTACACCATTGCATCACGTAGCATAGAATATATTCGCTTAATATTTTGAGATCCTCGACTGACTTGCTCCAGCAAATGATAGAAACGTCGTCTGCGTAGCAAATTATTTCTGCGTTCGGATGTTTGAAACTCTTCAGCAAGTCGCTTAACAAAATATTCCATAATATTGGGGATATAGGGCCGCCTTGAGGGCATCCTTTTGCCAGATTTTTTGTAACATTTGTGTCTTCATATGAGAAATTTGCCCTTCTTTCACTGTTTAAATAAGATTGTATAATTCCTATCAATTTGGAGGGAATGTTATCCAAATCGAGTCTTCTAATAATTGCTGGCCACCATGCGTTGTCGAATGCGCCTGCTATATCCACTGTAACCAAAGAAGTCAGTTCTCCTTGTCTGTGTTTCAATATGGTTTCCATTATATCTTCCATTGCACTGTTCGTTGATTTATGTTTAGTAAATCCATGTTTTTGGATAGTATCATTTAGATAGAAATTTTTATTTACTATATTGTATTTATATTATATATAAAAGTCAATGTCTGTTGTCTGTTTCGCGATACACTCAAAAACTACTGAACCAATTGGTACCAAATTTTGCATGTCGCTTTTTATAAACCTGAGGAAAATTTCCATGAGCTCTTTTATTTTTTTACAGAAAAATATTTACATGCCAGTATTTTGTGTTATTTTTTTTATAAACCTATTTTTTCTTTACTGAGATGGGCATCGCAGTCAAGATCGATCGCAGTCACTCACTCAACTAAGGCAATTTCAAGGGTTAATGCGCTAGGGCGGGTACATCGGGGGTTGGGTGGAAAAGCTGTCATCTATTTAAACTATATTGATTTTGAAACAACTAAATGGATTGAAAAAAATAATTAAATCAAATCCCTAAACACTAATATAATACAATTTTTTCCATCACACACACTTTTTGCCTGTGGTTTATGTGTTACTTCTGTATTGCTATTATATGGCACTTCTATTATTTATTATTGATGTACTTTCAGTATGAAGAAATTGAACTCGGGGGAATTCTAGGGGGAAGCCGGGTCATTCGTTTAGTGTTTTATAATGGCCATATCTAACTCACACTACACATACTATTGATCTGAAAAAAGCCACATATTGTCATTGTTGTAATACAAACATCAATTGAGGAAATGAAGAGATAGGAGGAATGGGCGAGAGTTGCACCGAGGTATTGAGGAGCTGCTGAGGACTCACCAAGAGCGGCAGGTTGACCACAGTGAAGGTGTCGCTGAGCTGTAGTCCGTCTCCTGACATGGACTTTTCGAAAAAATAAGTCCTCGTTTCATTGTAGCTGATGAAGAATTCGTTGGACTCGAGGATGTGTCGTTCCCGCTCCACTCTGCCCACGACATATAGAAGCGGTCCTTAAGTCCGGAAGGACAACTTACCTGAAAACGTACGGACCCCGCTCCTTGACGATCGGCTTGATGTGCGGAGTCTCCATGACCTCCTTGACGTTGACGTACTCGAAGACGTAGAGGTCGATGTAGACAGGTACTGGAAGATTCTGCCATTTCTCCATCATCGTACTGCCTTCCTTCTACACCACCTCCTGCGCACATTCCTCCCATGTTGGATGAAACACTGTAAAATTACAAACATACAATAGAAGACAGGATATCATAGTTGGAAGAGAAAGAATCGCAGGATATATCATTGTTAGAAGAGAAGGAATCGCAGGATACCTCATTGTTAGAAGAGAAGGAATCACAGGATATCTTTGTTAGAAGAGAAGGAATCACAGGATATCATTGTTAGAAGAGAAGGAATCGCAGGATATCTCATTGTTAGAAGAGAAGGAATCACAGGATATCATTGTTGTAAGAGAATGAATCGCAGGATATCTCATTGTTAGAAGAGAAGGAATCGCAGGATACCTCATTGTTAGAAGAGAAGGAATCGCAGGATACCTCATTGTTAGAAGAGAAGGAATCGCAGGATATCTAATTGTTAGAAGAGAAGGAATCACAGGATATCATTGTTAGAAGAGAAGGAATCGCAGAATATCATTGTTAGAAGAGAAGGAATCGCAGAATATCTCATTGTTAGAAGAGAAGGAATCACAGGATATCATCGTTAGAAGAGAAGGAATCGCAGGGTATCATTGTTAGAAGAGAAGGAATCGCAGAATATCTTATTGTTAGAAGAGAAGGAATCACAGGATATCATTGTTAGAAGAGAAGGAATCGCAGGATATCATTGTTAGAAGAGAAGGGAATCGCAGAATATCTCATATTTAGAAGAGAAGGAATCACAGGATATCATTGTTAGAAGAGAAGGAATCGCAGAATATCTCATTGTTAGAAGAGAAGGAATCACAGAATATCTCATTGTTAGAAGAGAAGGAATCACAGAATATCTCATTGTTAGAAGAGAAGGAATCACAGGATATCTAATTGTTAGAAGAGAAGGAATCACAGGATATCTTTGTTAGAAGAGAAGGAATCACAGGATATCATTGTTAGAAGAGAAGAAATCGCAGGATATCTCATTGTTAGAAGAGAAGGAATCACAGGATATCATTGTTGTAAGAGAATGAATCGCAGGATATCTCATTGTTAGAAGAGAAGGAATCGCAGGATACCTCATTGTTAGAAGAGAAGGAATCGCAGGATACCTCATTGTTAGAAGAGAAGGAATCGCAGGATATCTAATTGTTAGAAGAGAAGGAATCACAGGATATCATTGTTAGAAGAGAAGGAATCGCAGAATATCTCATTGTTAGAAGAGAAGGAATCACAGGATATCATCGTTAGAAGAGAAGGAATCACAGGATATCATTGTTAGAAGAGAAGGAATCGCAGGATATCTCATTGTTAGAAGAGAAGGAATCGCAGGATATCTCATTGTTAGAAGAGAAGGAATCACAGGATATCAGTGTTAGAAGAGAAGGAATCACAGGATATCATCGTTAGAAGAGAAGGAATCACAGGATATCATTGTTAGAAGAGAAGGAATCGCAGGATACCTCATTGTTAGAAGAGAAGGAATCGCAGGATACCTCATTGTTTAGAAAGAAGGAATCGCAGGATATCTAATTGTTAGAAGAGAAGGAATCACAGGATATCTTTGTTAGAAGAGAAGGAATCACAGGATATCATTGTTAGAAGAGAAGGAATCGCAGGATATCTCATTGTTAGAAGAGAAGGAATCACAGGATATCATTGTTGTAAGAGAATGAATCGCAGGATATCTCATTGTTAGAAGAGAAGGAATCGCAGGATACCTCATTGTTAGAAGAGAAGGAATCGCAGGATACCTCATTGTTAGAAGAGAAGGAATCGCAGGATATCTAATTGTTAGAAGAGAAGGAATCACAGGATATCATCGTTAGAAGAGAAGGAATCGCAGGGTATCATTGTTAGAAGAGAAGGAATCGCAGAATATCTTATTGTTAGAAGAGAAGGAATCACAGGATATCATTGTTAGAAGAGAAGGAATCGCAGAATATCTCATTTTTAGAAGAGAAGGAATCACAGGATATCATTGTTAGAAGAGAAGGAATCGCAGAATATCTCATTGTTAGAAGAGAAGGAATCACAGGATATCTAATTGTTAGAAGAGAAGGAATCACAGGATATCTTTGTTAGAAGAGAAGGAATCACAGGATATCATTGTTAGAAGAGAAGGAATCGCAGGATATCTCATTGTTAGAAGAGAAGGAATCACAGGATATCATTGTTGTAAGAGAATGAATCGCAGGATATCTCATTGTTAGAAGAGAAGGAATCGCAGGATACCTCATTGTTAGAAGAGAAGGAATCGCAGGATACCTCATTGTTAGAAGAGAAGGAATCGCAGGATATCTAATTGTTAGAAGAGAAGGAATCACAGGATATCATTGTTAGAAGAGAAGGAATCGCAGAATATCTCATTGTTAGAAGAGAAGGAATCACAGGATATCATCGTTAGAAGAGAAGGAATCACAGGATATCATTGTTAGAAGAGAAGGAATCGCAGGATATCTCATTGTTAGAAGAGAAGGAATCGCAGGATATCTCATTGTTAGAAGAGAAGGAATCACAGGATATCAGTGTTAGAAGAGAAGGAATCACAGGATATCATCGTTAGAAGAGAAGGAATCACAGGATATCATTGTTAGAAGAGAAGGAATCGCAGGATACCTCATTGTTAGAAGAGAAGGAATCGCAGGATACCTCATTGTTAGAAGAGAAGGAATCGCAGGATATCTAATTGTTAGAAGAGAAGGAATCACAGGATATCTTTGTTAGAAGAGAAGGAATCACAGGATATCATTGTTAGAAGAGAAGGAATCGCAGGATATCTCATTGTTAGAAGAGAAGGAATCACAGGATATCATTGTTGTAAGAGAATGAATCGCAGGATATCTCATTGTTAGAAGAGAAGGAATCGCAGGATACCTCATTGTTAGAAGAGAAGGAATCGCAGGATACCTCATTGTTAGAAGAGAAGGAATCGCAGGATATCTAATTGTTAGAAGAGAAGGAATCACAGGATATCATCGTTAGAAGAGAAGGAATCGCAGGGTATCATTGTTAGAAGAGAAGGATCGCAGAATATCTTATTGTTAGAAGAGAAGGAATCACAGGATATCATTGTTAGAAGAGAAGGAATCGCAGAATATCTCATTTTTAGAAGAGAAGGAATCACAGGATATCATTGTTAGAAGAGAAGGAATCGCAGAATATCTCATTGTTAGAAGAGAAGGAATCACAGAATATCTCATTGTTAGAAGAGAAGGAATCACAGAATATCTCATTGTTAGAAGAGAAGGAATCACAGGATATCATTGTTAGTAGAGAAGGAATCGCAGGATATCCCATTGTTAGAAGAGAAGGAATCGCAGGATATCATTGTTAGAAGAGAAGGAATCACAGGATTTCATTGTTAGAGGAGAAGGAATAACAGAATATCTCATTGTTAGAAGAGAAGGAATCACAGAATATCTCATTGTTACAAGAGAAGGAATCACAGGATATCATTGTTAGAAGAGAAGGAATCGCAGGATATCATTGTTGGAAGAGAAGGAATCTCAGGATATCATTGTTAGAAGAGAAGGAATCTCAGGATATCATTGTTGGAAGAGACCAAAGGTAAAGGCGACGAGTATCACGTATTAGCCTGTTGATAATAATCTGTATATATTTATCATGTGTATATAATCTTTCTCCATTTTTACCCCTTTGTATATTTCCCACTTTCATAGGTTACTCCGTCTTGTAACCCCAAGGAGAATCCTCTGTAAGACCTGTGTGTCTCAATAAAGGCTTTTGTGTGTGTGTATTAGCCTGTTGAAGGGGGTTATTGTCCGAACGCTCTCCGCCTTTTAAATAAAATAGCTCGTCAACTTTGGTCTCTTCTTACTATGGCCTACGTTACCCTCCGTGGAACCGCTGATCCCCGTGGAGTCAAGATTGCATAACATTTTTATTGACACCCGTCAAAGGTAACACACACACACTAATATAAGGGAGTAGTAAATGGACAACTATAAAATGAACTATAGCATTAAAATTTGCTGGAGGATGGTATTGAATATAATGTTTTGTTGTTGTGTGAAAACATAAAGAATTGAAGGTGCAGTCGTGATAATAGAAAAATAGAAAATAATTATTTACTATCAAAAGTGGTTTTTATTTTTAATTACTTGAAGAATATTACATATATATTTTCACAGTAATATAGAATTTACAAAATTAATCCTATATTTGTGAATTAAAAAAAATAGGTAACTTTAACTATACATGTTTACAACAATATTCAAAGTGGTATATTCAAAAATTATGGTAAAAAATGTAGAACAGTCAATGAATGAAAATAAAATATATGTTTTTAAAAAATCAAATTTTTGCATTTTTAGATTATATAATATTCCCCCCTGTGAAAAATACTTTTAAAAGAAAAAATTTAAAAATAAAATTGACAATTTTAAAATAATTAATTAAACGAAATAAAAATGTCCATAGAAATAATTTAAAATTAAACACTATAAATCAATGTCAAAATTTTCAAAATAAACAAAAGAAAATTTGTTCATAAATAATTATATAATTATGAAATTAAAATAAAAGTATATATAAGAAATAATTATTATTGATTTATATAAAAAAATGTATATGAAGCAAAAAGGGTATTTAAAATATTAGTAATTATGTCGTTATGCTAGTTAAATTTAAAAATATAAAAGGCAGTAGAATATGTTTATTTTTACACAAATAATAATTTAAAATGAGTAGTTTCTAAAAGATTAACATTTAAATATGTGTGAAAATAAGATATAAATGTATTTATTAATAATGGTTGAATAATGAAATGCTAATAGAGAGATATATGGAGTGACATTAAGTAATGTGTTTAGGCCTAAGAATTGGGGTTGATATTTGTTCTTCATTGTCTGTTGGAAAAAAAGAAGAATAGTAAATCAATGATCTTGAAATACTTTTAGACTGACAACACTGTAATATAAAAACTAGAACAAAGGAGTGTTGGTTTTGTTTACAAAATTAGTAATTGTAATGTAAATTGTTAAATGTTCTTTTCTATCTCTCTTTGTGAAAATAATAAATTTAAAATACTTTCATAAAAGGTAAAATCGCCTAATTCTTTAAAACCACTTCAGCTGTAAGTAAACTTGTTATTTGTTGTTTCATTGTCTGAACCATAAAAGATTCCCAACATGGTAGCAGAGCGTGGTTCTTTTTGAATCGCGGTAAAATATATATATAAAATATAAATAAAAACAAAAATGGCTATCAGCGAAGATATCGCAAATATTGTGAGGCTTAAAAATCCTGAAAATTTTTATTTATGGAATTTTCAGATAACAATTATTTTCAAAGAAAATGGCCTTCTAGATATTGTAAATGGAAAATTGTTGTTTGAAGACTTGAAAGATGAAACTGGAAAAGATAAATGGAGCCTAAAAGACGCCAAAGCACAAAAATACATAATGTTAACCATTGAAAAGAATGTTTTAACATATATTCTAAATTGCAAAACTTCAAAAGAAATGTATGAAAAACTAGTAGCCATTTATCAAAGAGAAGATGAGCAATTAAAATGCAAATTACTACAAGAATTTCATGGATTCAAATTTGACAAAAATACAGATATGGCAACAAATATAAGCAGAATGCAAAATTTAGTATTCAAACTAAATAATGTAAAACAAGAAATTGAGGAAAGCTTTGTAATTTCTAAAATATTGAGCATTTTGCCAGACTACTTTAATTACTTCAGCACAGCATGGGACTCGACACCAAAAAGTGAGAAAACGTTAACAAACTTAATATCAAGACTATCACTTGAAGAAGCTAAACAAAAAGTAAAGCCTGAAGAGGGAATAGCCATGAGTGCTACAAAAGTAAAGCAGTGCTTTAACTGCAAAAAGAGCGGGCATTTAGCAAAATATTGTAGACTAAATAAAAAATGGTGTACCATCTGTAAAAAGACAAATCATACTCAAGACCAATGCTTCTTTAAGAAATCTCAAAATAAATTCCAGGAAAATATTCCTTGCCGAATTTGTAAAAAGACAAATCATAAAGAAAAGGATTGCTTTTTCAGAAACAAAAATGAAGAAAAATTGTCCTTTTTTGCAGGAGAGACTTTAAAATGTAAAAATGAGGAATTGCTAGAATTCATTGTAGACAGTGGCTCAACAAGCCATATGATAAATAGTAAAAAGTTTTTACTAGATGAAGTAGATTGCAACTCAAAAATATCAATAGCAAAAAAGGAAGAAACTCTAATAGCAAAATCAGTCGGAAAAATTCAAGGGAAAAAATGTGATCTCAAGGAGGTGATGTTTGTACCAAACTTGACAAATAATTTACTATCGGTAAGTGCCATTACCAGAAATAAAGGCAAAGTCGTCTTTGAAGATGAAAAGGTATTTGTCGTAAAAAATGGAAAAAAAGTTTTAGAAGGAGAAAAACAGGAAAATGGACTCTATACAATAAATATAAAAACAGAAAACCTCGAAATTGAAGAATCTCACCTAACAGCTACCCGAAATGAAGAAATGCTAAAATGGCACAGAAAAATGGGTCACATAAGTTTTTCAAGCTTAAAACAATTAAAATCTATGGTTAATGGAATAAACATAGAAAAAATAAGTCAAGATGAAATTTATGAAACATGCATTAAAGCTAAACAGGTAAGAAAGCCATTCAATTCCATTAGAACAAAATCAAAAAGGCCTTTAGAAATAATCCATACAGATGTATGTGGACCTTTAGATCCCACTACCCATGACAACAAAAACTATTTTCTAACATTTCTTGATGACTACACACATTTTTGTCATGTGTATTTGTTACAAAATAAATATGAAGTAAAAGGATATCTAAAAGAATTTATTACAGAAGCAGAAAACCAAATGAATCTAAAAGTTTCAAAAATAAGATGTGACAATGGCGGAGAATATGTAAATGAAGATATAAAATCCTGGTGCAAAGCTAAAGGAATAATTATGGATCTCACCATACCTCACTCACCTCAGCTAAACGGCAAAGCCGAAAGATTAAATAGAACCCTGATGGAGAAAACTAGAGCTCTTTTGATTGATTCTGGTTTAGAAAAATACATGTGGGGAGAAGCTGTAAGGGTTTCAGCCTATTTGCTGAACCGAAGCCCTACTCAAGAATTAGAGAAAACCCCTGCAGAACTTTGGTTCAACAAAAGACCAAATTTGTCAAACTTACAACTTTTTGGTTGTGAAGCTTATGTCAAAACCCTAAAACACATAAAGAAATTGGAAGACAGAAGTAAAAAATATACCTTTATAGGTTATGCACCAAATGGTTATCGCCTTTGGGATGAACAAAGCAAACGAATCTTTACAGCTAGAGATGTAATTTTTTTAGATAAAGGATGTATAAATAAAGAAGAAAAAATACCTATTGTCGAACCAGAAGAAGAATCTGAAGATCAACTAGAATTAAATGAAGAACCAAGTCTACCAGAAGTCTCTGAAGACAAAGAAGATATCCCTACAAAACCAAGTACTTCAAAATATAATCTTAGACCAATAAGTAGTTTACAAACACCATCAAGATATGAAGACTTCTATTTAGAGCAGGATGGAACAACAGAATCAGCTCTTCTAACTTACTCTGAAGCTATATCTGGTCCAAATCAAGAAAAATGGAAAAAGGCAAAAAAAGAAGAAAAAGAGTATCTTGCCAAAAATGAAGTTTGGGAAATAGTAAAAGAAAATGAAGCGTCAAACAAGAAGATTCTGACCTCAAAATGGCTCTTTAAAGCGAAAGAAGATGGTCGCTACAAAGCAAGACTAGTTGTAAGAGGCTTTGAACAAGAAGCAGGCATTGATTATGATGAGACATTCAGTCCAGTTATAAGCACTGTCTCTTTAAGGATATACTTTGCTCTAATGGCTGAGAGAAGGTTTGTTTTTAAAACATTTGACATAAAAACAGCTTTTCTATATGGGTTTTTGGATGAGGAAATATACGTTCAATTGCCAGAAAGTTATAAAGGGAACATATGCAGGTTAAGAAAGGCATTGTATGGTTTAAAGCAAGCCCCATTAAAATGGAATGAAAGATTAAAAACCTTTCTCAAATCCCAAGATTTCATACAACTAAAATCAGAGCCATGTCTTTTTAAAACCAACAAAGGAAATATGTACCTTGCAATATATGTAGATGATGGTATCTTAATGGAAGATAATGAAGAAGAATTAAATAATATTTTAGAAAAACTATCCCAAGAGTTTGAATTAAAATAAACAAAGATCCAAGAACTTTTTTTTTTGGGAATAGATTTGTGTTTTGAGGAAAAAAAATAAAATTTTACTTTCACAAGAAAATTATGCAAAATCAGTTCTTGAAAGATATAATATGCAAAACTCAAAACCAGTACCCACTCCCATTACAGATGTAGTAAAAGAATTAGACAAAAACTTAGAAATATCAAATGATAACAAATTTCCCTACAGATAAGCAATTGGAAGCCTTTTATATTTGACAAACAAAACTAGACCAGACATGACCTTTGCCACAAATTTTGAAAGCAGGTCAATGCATGATCCTACAACTCAAGATATTATAAACATCAAAAGAACCCTAAGATATTTAAATCACACCACCAATTTAGGCATATCATATGATGGAGAGATGCCATTTGAATTAAATGTGTATTGTGATTCTGACTTTGCTGGAGATATTAAAACTAGAAAAAGTACCACAGGATATATAGTTTATTTATTTGGAGGTCCCATAAGTTGGTGCTCCAGAAAGCAACCTGTAATTGCCCTTTCAAGCACTGAAGCAGAGTTCATTGCTGCAGCAGATGCATGCAAAGAAGTGTCATACATAAGATCCCTATTAGAAGAATCAATTCCAGATAATTTTAATATAAATCTCTATGTTGATAACCAAAGCACTCTAAAAATTATAAAATCAGGCCAATTCACCACTAAAACTAAACATATTGATGTCAAATATCATTTTGTGAAAGATCAAGCTCAAAAGTTTAACCTGATATATTGTCCAACAGAACACCAAATTGCAGACATCCTAACAAAACCTCTAGCCAGACCAAAGTTTGACAAATTCAAACCCCTTCTTATGACAACCATTTAAAACATAAGTCAAGTGAAGAAACTGTTGAATGTGATAAGATCAGTGATTTAAGAGGGAATGTTGGAAAAAAAGAAGAATAGTAAATCAATGATCTTGAAATACTTTTAGACTGACAACACTGTAATATAAAAACTAGAACAAAGGAGTGTTGGTTTTGTTTACAAAATTAGTAATTGTAATGTAAATTGTTAATTGTTCTTTTCTATCTCTCTTTGAAAATAATAAATTTAAAATACTTTCATAAAAGGTAAAATCGCCTAATTCTTTAAAACCACTTCAGCTGTAAGTAAACTTGTTATTTGTTGTTTCATTGTCTGAACCATAAAAGATTCCCAACATTGTCCATGTCCAAAATATGGTCTTCCTGTAAAAAACATGATTTATCATCAATATCTATTAACTTTGTGTTAGAATTTTGGTTTACTATTAAGTCATTTTCTACGTTAGTGCTATTTTTAAGTAAAAAATCTGCGCGCGCTTCTGGGTAAAATAATTAAGATTTTTTAGAGTGTATGATTTGTTTGTTTTCTCTTTGGGGTAAATTGGGTTTATTTATTTCATATATGTGACTGAGGAAAGTTGTTTTAAAATAGTAAATGAGCCTATATATCTTTTGGGCTAATTTACCAGTGTTTGGATAAAAAAAAGGTTTTTACTAATACTTGATCTCCTTTAAAAATAGGTTCTGGGTGTTTAATATCATAAAGTTGTTTGATGTGTTCATGGGATTTATGGTTCTTTCAATGGCTAATTTTCTTGCTTTTTCTATTGTGTATGTGTTTCTGTGCCATGTTCTATATACTGTGGTTGTGTTCCATAGTATAAGAACCTAGGTGTAAATTCTGTTATGGTATGTACTGTATCAGTATAGCTTTCAGTAATTTTAGGAATATATTTTGTCCAAGGGGTTTATAAATTAGTATTATATTCACATCTTAACCTATTAATGATAGTAGAATTTAATCTTTCTACTTTTGCATTTGTTTCTGGGTGATGGGCACTGGTGAGTAGATGCTTAACATTATTTCTTTCTAAAAAATGTTTAAATTCATTGCTAAGAAATATATGCATTTCTGTCAGTTATTAATATTTCATATTTATTAATTTGGAATAAATTTTGAATAAATTTCTGAGGCAGTATAATTCTGCTCATATGGGTGAAGTTTTCTTGAAAAATAAGCTATGGTGTGTAAATTGCCTTGTTCATCAGGTTGTTTCAGAACTCCTCCTACTCCTAGACTTGAGGCATCTGTGAATAAATGACATGGTTTCGATGGATCATAAATATATAGTACAGGTTGTGAAATGAGTGCATTTTTAAGTGTTTGGAAGGCTTGTCCACTCCATAACCAAGCAGCATTTTTTAACAAAAGTTCATTCAAAGGTGCCCTAATTTGCGCTTAATATGGAGAATAAATTTATTATAAATATTAATGGTGTCTAAAAATATTTGCAATGTTTTAATATTATATGGTCTATTTAATTTTAAAATTGCTTCAATATTTGTGTTATTGGGTGTATATTTTTCTGAGTTAATTGTGTATCCTAAAAATTGTATTTATTTTTGTAGAAATTTGCATAGGAAAGGTGAGGATTGTGGAAGGTAAAGGGTACTGTTGCCATTGATGATTGAATAACCCGACATGGTTGAATGTAATGAATGATGTTGTTGGGGGGGGGGGGGGGGGGGGGTGATGGATGAAAAAAAAAGATAGAATCTATGGATTTCCCGAACTCGTTATTGGGAATTGTATACCGAGGAAGGATGGGGGGGTATTTATATAAATAACACACTGGTTAAATATGCAGATAAGTTCAAAAATTATTTACTATAATAATATAAATAAATATATATTTTTACACTGATTATATAGAAATTAATCTGACCGTTAATTGAATTGGTCCCACTGCTGTTTCATCTACCCTATATATATAAAGTTTAGTATTGATTTACTTTTTGATTGAATCTGGTTCGTTACCCCAGTTGTTTTGTGGACAAGTATATGACGTGTCAGAGCTTGGTTCCGTTATTAAATCTTGCCGTTAAACATTGTAAATATGAGTATAAGGAAGTTTATGATATTAATTTGGGGTGAATATTCTGAATGTATCAATAAATATTTAAAATGTTTTACGGCAACATTTAACAACAGAACCAAGCTTCGGCTTTGACACGTCACACACTTGTCCAAAAATCAATAAACAACTGGGGTAACGAACCAGATATTTTTTAATCAAAATTGTCGCACATCCTGTAAATACCAGAGAGATATCTACCAACTAGATACTGTAATATTGGGAGCGTTGGTAAACAAGCTATCTCGGGTAATCTGATAACCCATGATTTCTCTGTTGGTTCGGAATTATCATTGCTCCAGTTGGACTTTTGATGATCTCACTTGGATTGGTGCGGGGAGATAGGCGGAGATAGCTCGCCATTAGCACCCAATATGTTCTCACATAGCTCAGTACCTAGCCGCTGTTGCAATCCTTCACTGGCTGCTTACATATCTACCACACTCATGGACAAAACTTAAGGAAGTTGTACCTTTTATCATGTATATCGGGATTGAGACAATAACTCTGAAAGATATTACAGTGACCTTTATTGAAGACACACGAGATAACCAATATACACTCATGGACAAAACTTAAGGAAGTTGTACCTTTTATCATGTATATCGGGATTCAGACAATAACTATGAAAGATATTAAAGTTACCTTTATTGAAGACACACGAGATAACCAAGTGTGAACAGCCTCTGTCTTCTTCAAAAATGAAAATAAAAAACAAACGAGTGACCTCATCAAAATATGAAACTTTCTTAAGTTTTGTTAATGAGTTTATATTGTGGATTGAATAAAACTATTATTTTTGCCAATATTTGCTTTTTTATCTAAAGCTTTTGTTGAATATATTAATCTGTGATTTTAAATGTTTATTTTTGACCAGTACTTTTGTTTTGTTTTTGCCTTTTCCTAAAATGTTTTTCCTTCTTTTTCATTTTTATTTGTTCTATATGCAAAGCTTTGTTTTTGAGACTTGAATAAATAAATTCAAGTTTATTATATTTTGTGTGCTTTTAAAGTTAAAACACAACATGTTATGGACCCAACCACGCATTCACTGCGAAATATAACTGTTGTATAGTTATTATTTAATTTATTAATTTAACATTACTCACCAGATGAAATTATTTATTACAAATTGTTTATTACACTTTATATTTATATTTTTACATCAACACGTTGTTTACATTATACATCGTATTATTATTGTTTTTGATGATGATCATTATATATTTTTAAACACAGAATACTACATTCCCTCCTTCCTTTAGATGAAAGGAATCATGTCTTTATATCTTGATGATGGCTTGACGACTCTTCCACTCCTGGTGATCACGGGTTCCTTGGTAGTCGGCAAGGGTGGAGAAACCTCTGGTGGCAACTGGTGAAGAGCCTCGGCATCAAGTCTATCTGAAACAACTGGGTTAAATGTAGACCCTGTTCTACTTGAACTTGGTCGGTTTAAAGAAGTGTCCTTGTCTTGGTTTGAGGAATTATCATCTGGTATTTGTGCATCAGAAGAGTTGAGGTGTTCAATTCTTGTTGAATCTGAACTAAGATTTTCCTGGCTCTCTTCTGGAATCAAGTCAGAAATGCCTTGATTGGTCTCTTGAGTAGGAACGTGTTTTAAATGTTTAGCATTTCTATGAATTATTTTCCCATTTTTAGTGTTGACTAATTTAAAAGAATTTATTGAAGTGTTTTCAAGAATGACATGATGTTCTGATCTGAAATTTGAATCAAGTTTTCCATTATTTGGATTTGCCACATAAACTAAATTTCCAATTTCAAAATTATGAGGACTAGCTTTCCGAATTATATCATTATATGTTTTCATTTTTTCTTTGTAGACCATATTGAATTCTTTGATGTTGGATTCATCTTCTTCTGCATCATTAACAAGTGAGCTTAATTTAGTTTTGATTTCTCTTGAAAATAATAGGAATGCTGGAGTCTTTCCTGTAGATCTGTTTGGAGTAGTTCGGTAAGACATTAAAATTCTGGATAAATCTTCTTTCCAATCTTTCCCTTCTTCAGAACTTGAATTGAATTGTTTCTTTAGAAATCTATGGAATCTTTCTATCTTCCCATTACTTTTTGGGTAATAGGGTGAGGCTTTGATGTGCCTGATTCCACATTCTTTTAAAAATCTTTCCATTGATGTACTTACAAACTGCAAGCCATTATCTGTTACAACTTCATGTGGATAACCATGTCTTGCAAAAATCTCCATTAATTTTTCAATAATTGTCTTGCTGGAAATGTCTTCTATTATCATTGCTTCAGGATATGAAGAATAGTAGTCGATCACTGTTAAAACATAATGATGGCCAATTGGACCAACTATGTCAATTCCAAGTTTCATCCAAGGTTTTGATGGTAACGGAACTATTTGCAATGGTTGATCATTTATCAAAGGTTGATTCCTTACACAAATTGGACAGTTTCTTATCAAATTTTCAATGTCAAAGTCCATGTTTATCCAAAAATATTTTTCTCTTAACAGTTGTTTGGTTCTTGTCATTCCTTGATGTGTTTCATGTGCAATTCTCAAGACTCTCTTTATTAGTTTTGAAGGTAGCAAAATTCTACTTCCTTTTAAGATAAGATTATCAAAAATTGAGAGTTCATCTTTAAAATTATAAAAACATTTGAATTCTTCATTCAAAGGATATGGCCAAACTCCCTTTTGAACCATATCTTTCAGTTTTTGAAACAAAGGATCTTGCTCTGTACAAACTTTTATCTCTTTCAAAGACAGTGCTTGAAGCTCTTCAGAAGTGATGGATAAGACTTTATGAACATAGTTCTCCAGCCATTTTTCATCACTTGTGTTAGAAAGATTGTCTTGAAAATATATCTGCAATATTTTGCTTTTCTTGAATGAATTCAATTTCAAAGTCATATGGTTGTAATCTCCAACTCAATCTTTGAATTCTTGGAGGCAAAACAGCTCCATTTTTAGGATTCAGCATATAGATTAGAGGTTTGTGATGTTTTTAACACAAATTTCCTTCCCCAAATATAGGTGTTAAAATGTTCAATTGCCCATACACATCCCAATGTCTCTTTTTCTATTTGTGAATATCTTTTTTCAGTATCAGTTAAGGATCTGCTGGCATATGCAATGGGTATTTTAATGCCATTTTGTTGTGTTTGTATTAATACTGCTCCAAGACCAATAGGGCTTGCATCTGTGATTAATTCAGTTGGTGAGTTCAAGTTGTAATATGCCAAGCATGGCTCTTTTGTTAGTGACTCTTTAAGATCCTGAAATGCTTTATTTGTTTTCAAATCCCAATTCCACCTAACATTTTTTCTAGTTAAATTATTTAGAGGTTCTGCCAATTTAGAAAAATTAGGAATGAATTTTCTTAAAAACCCACAAGTTCCTAAGAATGACCTTAACATCTCAATATATTTTGGTATTGGAAAATTTAAGACTGCTTCTATTTTCCTATTATCAGGTTTAATACCTTCACTACTAACAATGTGACCTAAAATATCCAATTCTTCCATGGCAAATTTGCACTTATTCCTGTTGAGCCTAATGCCTACTTTATCAAATCTTTATAAGACTTTTCTAAGCCTTTCCTCTAGTTCTTGTCTATCTTTGGCGTAAACTACGACATCGTCCAAGTAACAAATTACACCTTTCAAATTCAAGCAAAATTGAATCCATTCCTTTCTGGTATGCCTCTGGAGCACTTGATAGACCAAAAGAACTTTACAAATCTATAACAACCACGGTGCGTGATGAAAGTTGTAAGGGGTCTTGATTGAGGGTCTAAGTCAACCTGCCAAAACCCCTTTTTTGCATCCAGCTTTGCAAATACTTTAGCACCTTTAAGGGCATGTAACATATTGTCAATTGTAGGAATTGGATGTCCTTCTCTCAATATTGCCTTATTCACTTCCTGAAGGTCTATGCATAGTCTAATTTCCTCACTATCCCTTTTTGGAACAACTATTATGTTAGAAACCCATTCAGAACCTTGATGCACTTCTTCAATGATTCCATTCTCTAGCATCTTATCAAGCTCTTGATTTACTGCTTCTACCATTGCATAAGGTATACGACGGCATCTCTGGGCAATGGGCCTATAGTTGTCTTTCAATGTCACTTTATGACTATAGCCTTTTATAGTTCCAAGTCCATGGAAAAGATGTTCATATTCTTGAACAAGAGTTTATATTAGTAGACATTGATTCAATTACATGATTTACCCTTTTAATTATTCCTAGTTCAAAACTAGCCTTGCCTCCCAACAAAGATTCAACTTTTTAATCAATCACATAAATTTCTTCTGAAATTGAATTTTCTTTCCAAGAAATCACAGCATTGAAATAACCATAACATGGAAGAGGTCTATCTTGACCATAGGCAAAAAAGGTTCGGGTGGTGTCATGTAATTTTGGCATAATTTTATGGCCATATAATTCAAGCATCTTATTATAGCTTATGAAAGTTCTATCACTCCCTGTATCAATTATCATATTTATTTCACTACCATCTATTTGCACTTTTTCTTTATTTTCAGCACCTGTATTGTAGGTATATTCATCTGAACTTTCACCTACTTCAGTCTTATTTTCTTCTTGTATGGTCTTAACCTTAGTTTGATTGAAACTTTTGTGGTTTCTATTATTATTTTGATTTGGGCGGTTCCTGAAAGCTCTAAAAATATGTCCTAATTTATTGCAATATGAACAAGTCATTTTATAGCACCACATTCTTGAGCTGAATGTGTATCTATTCCACAGCGATAACATTTAGGCTTTGAGGCACCTGAAAATGATGGGGTACCTTGATTAGTGAATCAACCTTTGTTGATATTAATAATCATTATAGAGATTTTTAGGTTTATAATTTGAACTCTATTTAGTGTTTGATCATTTTGAGGTTCAAGAAGTCTAATTTCTTTTCTAGAAATTTCTAACATTCTAGCAATATCAATGGTTTTTGAGAGTGTCAAATTTTCTTGTTGCAGCAATTTTTCTTTAAGCTGTTTGTTGTAACATTTTTCAATTATTTGGTCTCTTATCATATCAGCTTCTAAATTCCCAAATTCACAAGATTTAGAAAGCTCTCTTAAAGAAATTAGGTAGTTGTCGATCGATTCATCATCTTTCTGGACTCTTTGTCTGATTTTAAATCTCTCAGTGACCACATTTTTATGAGGTGTGAAATATTTATCTAAAGCCATTTTAGTTTGTAAATAATTCTCCTTTTCATCTATCAAGTTGAAAAATATACGTTGTACATTTGGCCCTAAACAATGCAATAGGTTAGCTCTCTTAATTTCATCCGATTTTTTTTAAATTCCAGATGCTATTTCAAAAATGGCATAGGATTCCATCCATTGCTTATATTCCGCAAATAAATTGCTAGCATTCATATTCATGGGTAAAGGTGGCGTCAGGTTGGCTGCCATACTTTTTTTTTAGGGCTACAGTTATATTTTCGAATCCTTGACGCCAATTTATGTTGTATAGTTATTATTTAATTTATTAATTAAACATTACTCACCAGATGAAATTATTTTATTACAATTATATATATTTAAAAGGTTACATTTATTTTATTTTACAATTTTCTTTATATTCGAATCCAATGTTTTTCACTTCACGCGCTCTATGATGATGATATATTGTCTATCTTTAAACACAGAATACTATATTGGGTTTATTTATTTCATATATGTGACTTGGAAAGTTGTTTTAAAATTGTAAATGGGCCTATATATCTTTGGGCTAATTTACCAGTGTTTAGATAAATAAAGGTTTTTACTAATACTTGATCTCCTTTAAAACTGGGTTCTGGGTGTTTAATATCATAAAGCTGTTTGCTGTGTTCATGGGATTTTATGGTTCTTTCAATAGCTAATTTTCTTGCCTTTTCTATTGGTGTATGTGTTTCTGTGCCATGTTCTATATACTGTGGTTGTATTCCATAGTATAAGAATTTAGGAGTAAAGCCTGTTGTGGTATGTACTGTTTCATTATAGCTTTCAGTAATTTTAGGAATATATTTTGTCCAAGGGATTTTTAAATTAGCATTATATTCACATCTTAACCTATTTATGATAGTGGAATTTAATCTTTCTACTTTTGCATTTGTTTCTGGGTGATGGGCACTGGTGAGTAGATGCTTAACATTATTTCTTTCTAAAAAAACGTTTAAATTTATTGCTAAGAAAATCTGCATTTCTGTCAGTTATTAATATTTCAGGTTTATTAATTTGGAATAAATTTCTCAAACAAGTTATATAAGAATTAGTTGATACAGGTTAAATAGGAAATGCCCAAAGGAATCTACTATGGTGATCTACTATCATATGTGTCTAGTTGTGCCATAATTATGTAAACCCGCCCATTGTATCTAGAGAAAACATGTGATTGGGGTTGTAGCTATCTGTTGTAGTGGTCCATAAACAATCCCTAGACTGGCAATTTTCACAATGTTTGGTGTAATTTTCCCTAGTCATATGTGGCCAATAATAGTATGGAGAAATTATTTTAGTCATTTGAGTTTTTCCAATATGTCCACGCTTTGTATGTACGTTGTTTATTAATTTGTGTCTTAGTTTTTGTGGTACATAAGCTCTTTTAAAACCCTTTTTATTAATGGTGTAAAGACCTTTTTGAATTTTAATTTTACTATTGTTAATTTGTTCTGTTGTTTGGTGTTCTTTTATCTCATTATATGTTAGGTAAAATGAGACAGGTGCTCTTGATAGCATGTCTGCTTCTATATTATTTAATCCTTTAATATGTTTAATGTCAAAGCTATATTGAGATAGAATTAAGGACCATCTAAATAATCTACCATGTGGATTTTTTTTACATTTTTGATCCATTTTAAAGGTAAGTGATCTTTGTTCAATGTAAAATGCATGTTGTGTAGATATGTGTGAAACCTTTGTACTGAATTAATAATAGCTAATGTTTCAATTTCTGAGGCAGTATAATTCTGTTCATATGGGTGAAGTTTTCTTGAATAATAAGCTATGGGGTGTAAAATGCCTTGTTGATCAGGTTGTTTCAGGACTCCTGCTACTCCTAGACTTGACGCGTCTGTGAATAAATGACATGGCTTTGATGGGTCATAAATATAAAGTACAGTCTGTGGAATATAAGTGAATTTTAAGGGTTTGGAAGGCTTGTTCATGTTTCTCACTCCATAACCAAGCAGCATTTTTTAACAAAAGTTCATTCAATAGTGCCCTAATTTGCGAATAATGGGGAATATATTTATTATATATATTAATGGTGTCTAAAAATCTTTGTAAGGTCTATATTATATGGTATATTTAATTTTAAAATTGCTTCAATATTTGTGTTATTTGGTGTATATTTTCCTGAGTTAATTGTGTATCCTAAAAATTGTATTTCTTTTTGTAGAAATTTGCATAGGAAAGGTGAGGATTGTGGAAGGTAAAGGGTACTGTTGCCATTGATGATTGAACAACCCGACATGGTTGAATGTAATGAATGGTGTTGTCGGGTGATGGATGAAAAAAAAAAGATAGAATCTATGGATTTCCTGAACTCGTTATTGGTAATTGTATACCGAGGAAGGATGGGGGGTATTTATATAAATAGCACACTGGTTAAATATGCAGATAAGTTCAAAAATTGTTTGCTATAAAAATATAAATAAATATATATTATTACACTGATTATATACAAATTAATCTGACCGTGAATTGGTCCCACTGCTGTTACATCTACCCTATATATATAAACTTTAGAATTGATTTGTTATTTTTGATTGAAGAATATCTAGTTCGTTACCCCAGTGTGTTATTGGGACAAGTGTATGACGTGTTAAAGCCGAATCTTAGTTCCGTTGTTGAATTTTGTGCCGTTAAACATTGTAAATGTGAGTATAAGGAAGTTTATAATATTAATTTGAGGTGAATATTCTGAATGTATCAATAAATATTTAAAATGTTTAACGGCAACACCAAGCTTCGGCTTTGACACGTCATACACTTGTCCAAAAATCAATAAACAACTGGGGTAACGAACCAGATATTTTTTAATCAAAATTGTCGCACATCCTGTAAATATCAGAGAGATATCTACCAACTAGATACTGTAGTATTGGGAGCGTTGCTAAACAAGCTATCTCGGGTAATCTGATAACCCACGATTTCTCTGTTGGTTCGGAATTATCATTGTTCCAGTTGGACTTTTGATGATCTCACTTGGATTGGTGCGGGGAGATAGGCGGAGATAGCTCGCCATTAGCACCCAATATGTCCTCACATAGCTCAGTACCTAGCCGCTGTTGTAATCCTTCACTGGCTGCTTACATATCTACCACACTCATGGACAAAACTTAAGGAAGTTGTACCTTTTATCATGTATATCGGGATTGAGACAATAACTCTGAAAGATATTACAGTGACCTTTATTGAAGACACACGAGATAACCAATATACACTCATGGACAAAACTTAAGGAATTGTACCTTTTATCATGTATATCGGGACAATAACTCTGAGAGATATTACAGTGACCTTTATTGAAGACACACGAGATAACCAATATAGCCTCATGGACAAAACTTAAGGAATTGTACCTTTTATCATGTATATCGGGATTCAGACAATAACTCTGAAAGATATTACAGTGACCTTTATTGAAGACACACGAGATAACCAAGTGTGAACAGCCTCTGTCTTCTTCAAAAATGAAAATAAAAACAAACGAGTGACCTCATCAAAATATGAAACTTTCTTAAGTTTTGTTAATGAGTTTATATTGTGGATTGAATAAAACTATTATTTTTGCCAATTTTTGCTTTTTTATCTAAAGCTTTGGATATAGGTTGATCTATTTTAAAATAGCTTTATATGTTGAAGGAGTTCGCACCATGTTTAAACTTCATTCAAATGGCCATTAGCATTGCTACACAAGGAAGAAAGGCAAATAACAAAATGATATTTATTGGAAAATGCATTATTCAAGGAATTACTAGTGAATACATTTTCAAGAAATTCGGAGGTATGGATCCTGAGAAATCACTACCCAGTAGAACCTCCTCCTGCAGCAATAACAGCACTGATATATTTCTGGACATTGAGTCAAACAGAGATTGGATAACATGTACAGGTACAGCTTGCCATGTAGCTTCAACATGATGTCACAGTTCATAGACAGTAGTAACTGCAGTTTGGTGATGAGCCATTGACTAGACGTTTTCTATTGGTGACAGATCAGGAGAACGTGCTAGCAACAGCCGAACATGTTCAGTATGTAGGAAGGTCCGTACAGTACCGGCTACATGCGATCGTGTATTATACTGCTGAAACGTAGCGTTTCCCAGACCTCGATTGAACGGTTCCACAGCAGAAATGTAACGCGGACTGTTCAGAGTGCCGAGAATGAGATGGGCAAGACGTGTATCCAATAGACATTTCAGTGGAAAATCAGACAAATAATGCTCATCTTCAAATTGCCACATATAGGTCTATGGAGGGCACTTGTCATTGTTTTGTCAATTTTACCTAGACTTACTATACAAATTAATGTTTTTTTAGCTGTGATGTTTTTATTTTGTATTTATAGACCCCATTTTTTAAATAAACCTTCACAGGAAAAATCCTGTAGGAGATAAATCAGGGGAACGCGATGGCCAATTTAACTTTGAAGTGCGTGTCAGAACAGTGGGGCTGCGGGGGGAAGAGAAATATTTTTTTTTATTTATAATTTTTTATTTTCGAATGAGTTTTGCCATCTTGAATCTCAGAAAATTGCTCTTTGATATTCTGGAGACAACAGATTTAAATTATTATTTATATTTATGATAAATAAGAGTTTAATAAATAAAAACAAAAACAAACGATAGCAATGCGTCTCTTTATACATAAAATTTAATATGCTAGCTTTCGGATCTTATCGATCCTTCAACAGGCCAAGCTGTAAATTGAGAGAAAGAAAATATATATAAATGTACAATATTATTTATATACAACTAACGAAGATAGAGAATAAAATATAAAATTTTGTCTATTTACAAATAAGAGTTTATAAGGTATCGTCAACCATCCTGTATTGTGTCTGTATAAATTAATAGCCTCTATTTACGTTTAGTTTATAAGGTATCGTCAACCATCCTGTATTGTGTCTGAATAAATTAATGCCTCTATTTACGTTTAGTTTATAAGTGATTCCAAGGTAAAATATATATACAGCAGAACCTCCATGAGAGGACACCTCTCTATGAAGGACAGTTTTCATTTGCAAAATTACCATTTTTACTATTTAGCAACTCTCCGGTAAGAGGACGCCTCTCTCTAAAGGACACTTTCGCTCTGTAATTAGATGTTCTTTACAGGGAGTTTGTTCTTCTGTATTTATATACACACATGGACAATACTTAAGGAAGTAAAAAGTCTTTGATGTTGCGGGTTATCTGTTTTTTTTTTTTTTTCAGGGAGACGGAGACAATTTTGTTTATACTTGGTCATCTCGAGTGTCTTCAATAAAGGTCACTGTAATATCTTTCAGAGTTATTGTCCCGATATACATGTTAAAAGGTAAAACTTCCTTGTGTTTTGTCCATGAGTGGATTTCATGAATTTGGCTTTCATAGAATGTGGGGCGGATTGAAATACAACGAAGCTAAAAATTCGCTGCGCTGGGAGAAATTATGACAAAGTGTTTTATTAAGACGTCTTACTTAGATTCATCAAGCAGTCAAAGAAATTGGTATTAATAAGTAAATAGGTAATCAACACAGTCTTGTACTAAACTATCGAACTGGGAGCACAAGTATCGGTCAGTTAATCAGAGGTTTGTACATCTTTGACTTGTTATAGAATTGTTTTGTCCCCTGAAGCCGGGAACAATGGAGAATTCTATCTTCGCTCATTACTCTTATTTTAGGTTTTTTTTTTCTAAATTCGACAAATTGCTAAGTCCATCACATACACAGTATTCCTTCTGAAATAAAGATCTCTCAGCGCCTATACCATCCCCATTGAAAATGTATTTCAGGAATTCGAAGGAAGATCTTTACAATATCAAATCCCGCTACGATCAAAGAAAAAAGATGCTTCAATGGCCCCCGATTCTTTCAAAAGTCCAATTCCATCAGTGATTGCAAAGTAACCAAACAGGGACTCTTGTAAGTCGAACGGCTTTCCACAGGTGTAGACCTGTGATGCACTTGTAGTAAAAGCAGTTGCTAACTTGCCCCCAAATGTTCCTTTTCTGTTCCAAGTATAAGAAGTAGTTTTAGGTTTGAACTTGTTCCCTTTATGGTTTCTTAATTCGGCAAAAAAACATTTAAATCCTTTATGAAGACCGTATCTACCCTAGTCCAACATAACGTAGAGGAAGTCAATATACTCAGTAGATTAGGATATTGAACCAATTTTATCAAGTATTGAGATTTTCATGTTTTTAATCTGATCAAAGTGCTTTCCAATTGAAAGTTTTGAGGTTAAATGAATGGCCGGTCAGATAGATGTAGGTCCTATAATACTTCTTGTATTCTAACTTGTTATCCCCCAGTTGTGTATTTGGTTGAGTGTCAAAACACTTGAACCGACAGAGACAGGCTAGACTTTGTAGTTCAGTTTCTGACAGGATTTTCGGTCACATTTAGACAAA
>CP092872.1:1474130-1484746 GCA_030710605.1 Cordylochernes scorpioides
TGTTTATCCTTCATAGTTTGTTCTTGCCTTAAATAAATTGCTGTCTCATCCCGAAGTTGGTTTTCCTTAATTTTCCACCTGAAATATTGTTAGTATTTTAGATTGTATGTACAAAAGATTAGATGTACAAAATTTAAAAATCTTCCATGCAACCTCAGACACATCAATAACGCATTGCGACAAGGACAAAATAATTTTGTCGAAGCGTCGAGAGAATAAAAAAACATTTACTGACCGAAGTATCTTTTAATTTAAAAGAACTATGAATGTCGGCAAGACCACCTTTATCTTCAATATACTCAACTTGTAGTCTGGCCTGAAAATCGGTCCTGTTACTTCACCAGTATGAACACCTTTTTGTCCAATTTGACCGATTTTATAACTCTACTCATAGGATACTATGAAATCGAAGTCGCCCTTGTACTGATGAGGTCCATAGCCCAAAACCATGGTATACACAGGGGTCGGCAACCTTTTGAGTCTGAAGAGTCAAAAATTAAAATTTCAAAGTTTTTAAAGAGCAACAAAATATTTTATTGCCAATAATAAATAGTATTCGCATAAATAAAGTTATTTTTTATTTAGTACAGACACCATTGGACAGTGGGCTACCGCAGTCTGTACGTCTGATTTAGTACAAACATCGTAGGATGGAACCTAAGCTAGTAGTGCTTGAACGCCTGCAGCCCAAGCTGCCATCCAGTTTTCCAGCCAATTTGGAACTGGTGCATTCTCCATGCACAAAGTGGTCAGGCCAGAGATTACGTTCGCGATTCTACACCGCGATGATAGAAATTATCTAAAAAAAAAATCTCTCGCCTGAACACAAGATTATTCTTGTCGAATTCCTCAACACTGTCATCAAATATGCTGGGGACATGGATTCCATAATCCGCAACGGACTGTCCGAACTCAAGGCGGCTTTAAGCTCCTGATGAAATTCAGATATCCCTCTGTCTGTTGTATATATTTCTCCCTATTTTAGCTGTAAACCTTCTCCCTACTGTTGACTAGATGTCAATAAACTATTGTCAATTGTCATGCACCGAGCGGCCATTTGGTTTGGCCCCTCGCGCCCGGCTTGTGAACCTTCGATGTCTGGGTAGCCATTACTGCTCCAGGGATGTCCCCTCGCGCCCGCCTTTATGGTCTAACTCCATGAGGTAGACCAATCAGACGTCTACGAGAGTTTCATGGCCAGGTTGTTGTCCTCTCGTTTGGACTTTGTTAAACCCGTCCTACGTTCCAATAGGACTCCCCCCCCTCCCTTGTGGGCCGCATGTGGGTCGCGAGCCGCAGGTTCCTGGTATATATATCGATACGCCGTCAAAAAGCCATTAGCATCAACAAAGAAAGAGATAAGACGAACAATACGTCATCCAATCTCAGCGCTAATCTTATCCAAACCTATCCACCTACCGTCCTGGCGAACGTTTCTTGAGCTATCAGCTTCTTCCTCCAGATAGGATGTCCCCCGATACTCCCCCGATACCCTTACAATCATCTATGGAAACAAACACATCCTACTTGCCCCATGTCGGAAAAATACCGAAAACCTGCCGAGATATGCAAATCTCGTGTAAATATTCAAATATGTGGCTAAACTTCTTCTGCTCCCAGAAGTTTGGCGTGGTGCCATA
The DNA here is from genome assembly GCA_030710605.1 of Cordylochernes scorpioides. NCBI lineage: Eukaryota > Metazoa > Arthropoda > Arachnida > Pseudoscorpiones > Chernetidae > Cordylochernes > Cordylochernes scorpioides. The sequence continues at coordinate 1,475,771 of CP092872.1, forward strand.
CGAAATATTGAAGAATAATATTTATATTAAAATAAAGGCATATTTTGGATCAAAATATAATTTATTTAAAATATTTCCGATATTTCGATGAGGCTGTTCGCCTATCTTCCTCTAGGAATTCAAGCTCCTTCTAAGCCCATCATCCGCGTGATGCACGAGAAGTATTGTTCATATAAGTTGGAGTGACCGAACTATCTTGAATGAATAAATTATATAATTAGAAATAAAAAGCTATATCTATTATATTTAACTAGTTTTGTTTTAACTGTTGGTATGATTGCGGTATGTCTATTTTCCTATTAATATAGTTTTGATCATCTATAGATGCCCAGCTCTCCAGAAATAATGTTTGTCCTGTATGTTGTTGTATAAAACTATTGCATCTTCAAAATCTGGAATATGTCCTTGCTTGATTGCATGATCTACAAGTAATAACAAAGGAATATGATTTCTGAAGGAACAGTACCTACTTCGGAAACTATGGCCAATAAATACACCAGGGTTTTATACTATGGCCCTCATTGGTACAGGCAGGACTACAATTTCTTGTCAGTTATGTCTGATTTACACTCATGGATAAAACTTATGGAAGTGAAAAGTCTTTGATATCGCCGGTTGTCTGTTTTTTTTTTTATTCATCAAAGTATAAGCTTTTATTTATGCGCTTTTTAAAAAGAGAATAATATAATATTGTATATATAAGAAAAGTCGTACGTCTTCCGTCAAAATAGAAGCCAAAGAGTGGGTGCCATCTATTGACCATCTCCACAGACTAGCGGACTCGGGTCGGTGACAAAGCCACAACACCAGCTTTGGTAAACTGAGAAACGTCCACCTAGAGACCATGGTTTCGGGCTAATGGCCCTCGTCAGTCTAGGGCGGACTTTATTCCATGAGATCCACAAGGGATCAAATGGAATCTTTCAGAATCTTCCAAAGAGGTATTTATTGCTGCCGAAGAGACTGGTCCAATTCTATAGCCAAACTTTCCATTAATATAATATTACTGATGAAAATATAAATATGTGATAAACAACATTGCTGATTGTTGGTACCATTACTGTTATTCCTGAATGTACCTTACATTTCTGCTTGGTGAATCTATATAAGACCAAAAGGCCTTAATAAATCTGTTTGTTGTCGAAATGTGGCAATCAGTAGCTACTTCACAGTAGGATTCCCTCATCAACATTTCCAATGTGCAGGTTTTATCTCTGGCAGAGCTGATAACAGACCATTGTTTTGGCCCATGGTGAGTTTCGTTTCATTATGTATAATGTTTTATCGGAACATTGGTAACGTTTGGTTCATTTCCTAACATCGGAATATGGAACCATGAACGACAACAATCACAAAAACATATAAGAACAACACAAAAAGAATTAGAAAACAACAGCAAAAACATAACACAACAATAAATATGTCTTATAGAGATTAGTAGAAAAGTGAAATTTTACTGGGATCAGGTGTATAAATTAAAAGAAAGGCATCTTCTGATCGTGCAACTAAAATTTGCTGATGGCTTGCGCCATCTGTCAGCTCCCTTTCTCTTAAACTTAGCTTAGTATCTGTTTATAGTATTATATTGCTCCTCACTTTCTTACTGCTACTCTTTTTGTGTTGTTTTCTTGCTTCCCTCTTTCTCTTTCTTATTTTTTCTTTTTCTTCTGTCTATATCGTTGTTTTCTTTGTCTCACTGCTTTGTTCTTATGCATACCTTTGGTGAATCCTGTATAGGGTCAGTGACCCTAAATAAAGGCTTTTTATTGTTGTATATTATTATATTGTATATTGTGACAATATAATACTACCACTGATAATCCAAGCCCTTTCGTTCAACAAATTTAATCATTACAGTAAGGTCTGTAGAGATATTATTTGATGATATAAGCGAAAAGAGAAACACATTGTCAAAAATTCTTGTTACACATTTTATCGATGGATGGCAATTAAATATATAAATGTAAGTATTATATCGCTGGGTAGATTAGGGAAGACAAAGTGAGGATCGCCCAAAAGACCTTGGGGCCTTGGGTGCTGTGATTCTCATTTTCTGAGACTGGCTCCAGGATTCCACCGCCGTGTCAAAGTCAAGGCTTCCCTACAGGAAGACGATGTCCCTATTAACGATACGACGCCCAAACCGCTTTTCACGTGGCAGGTACTAAGGACAAAGTTTCAAGACTAAGGGAATCCTTGGCAGAACCACATTAGATCCATGTCAGTATCTACAATATTTGCAAGCTGGGGGTCACATCTCCCATAAGGAAGGAGCTATGTAGTAAAGTTTTTTAAAAATATATTTATGTACAGATAAATAATTTTGAAATTTATATTTTTCTACTCTGAAAACTTCCCTCATTGCTTGTATTGTATCTTATATATGTTGATTTTGTTTGTGCTTTAAAAAATGGATTTGTCTTTCCTGATTTTCTACATTCCAATATTTAGCTCTTATGTTCAGTATGATTCGCGCCCGTGCGTGCACTCACCAAAAACATCTCTTTTCTTTGGCTTTTGGATTTGCCCATTGAAGTGCAAAAATTTGTCCGAAAGCTTGCAACACCTCAAAATAAAGAAACATCGCGGTAAGTTGTCTCCGGGTGTGTGACCATGTGGATTAAGCAGGAAGACGGTACCAAGGAGCATCCTTCATATAGCGGACATTGAAAACTTTAAGATCCTTGTACAAAAGTATATCCAGAGAGAACCCATATATAATGTTTTCCTACAAACCTTGTACACAAACGGCTGAAAAGTGTCCTAACAATACCAATGAACCCCTTCTGATAGATAACTGACAGCTATATTCAGCCTTCTATTAGTGAAACCTATAAAATACGTAGATTTTAATGGACTGATGTATGGAAAATTGTCAAATATCTATCATTTCCTTATAAATAGAAAAAAATTCTAACGTGTTGAAGCTATTGATCTTGGTTGGCTGTACTTGTATGTCCTCAAAGATGGCCTTGAGACTTTTCGATATTCGGTTCGGTTCCAAAATCACTTTATTAGGTGCCGCTCAACAAGAACAACCTAGTTTATGATAATTGAAACAATGAATAATATGCGAGTTATTCACATATTAAACAAAAGGTTAACGCGGGATTCAATCCCGGTTCATGGCTGTCGGAAATCAAGGGTGTTACTATTCGTCCACCGACTTTTTTGCGTTGTATTTCTCCAGCTGCTGCTGCTGCTCCAAATAACTTAATTAGGTACCGCTCAAAAAGAGAAACCTATATCATCATATTTACAATATACTGAGGGGGATGTACAGGGTTTGTTCATTTACAATTTATATTGATGTCGTTGGGTCCTCAGGTCCTTGGAGTTATTCAATAACTCATATCATTGCAGTAAGGTCTGTAGAGATAATATTTGATGATATTTAAAAGAAGCGCATTACCAGTAAATTTATTTGTGTAAAATTTTAATAATTATATTAATAAATAAATATATGTTATAACACTGATTATATAAAGTTTAGTATTGATTTGTTCTTTTTTTGATTGAAGAATATCTGGTTCGTTACCCCAGTTGTTTTTGGACAATTGTATGACGTGTCAAAGCTTGGTTCCGTTGTTAAATCTTGTGCCGTTAAACATTTTAAATATGAGTATAAGGAAGTTTATAATATTATTTTGAGGTGAATATTCTGAATGTATCAATAAATATTTAAAATGTTTACGGCAAGACCAAGCTACGGCTTTGACACGTCATACACTTGTCCAAAAATCAATAAACAACTGGGGTAACGAACAAGATATTTTTAAATCAAAATTGTCACATCCTGTAAATACCAGAGAGATATCTACCAACTAGATACTGTAATATTGGGAGCGTTGGTAAACAAGCTATCTCGGGTAATCTGATAACCCATGATTTCTCTGTTGGTTCGGAATTATCATTGTTTCCAGTTGGACTTCTGATGATCTCACTTGGATTGGTGCGGGGAGATATCTCTTACCACATAACTCAGTACCTAGCGCTGTTGTAATCCTACATTGGCTGCTTGTATATATCTAAAGGCACCACACTCATGGACAAAACTAAGGAAGTTGTACCTTTTATCATGTATATCGGGATTGAGACAATAACTCTGAAAGATATTACAGTGACCTTTATTGAAGACACACAAGATAACCAATATACACTCATGGACAAAACTTAAGGAGGTTGTATCTTTTACCATGTATATCGGGACAATAACTCTGAAAGATATTACAGTGACCTTTATTGAAGACACACGAGATAACCAATATACACTCATGGACAAAACTTAAGGAAGTTGTGCCTTTCAGCATGTATATTGGGATTCAGACAATAACTCTGAAAGATATTACAGTGACCTTTATTGAAGACACACGTGATAACCAATATACACTCATGGACAAAACTTAAGGAAGTTGTACCTTTTAACATGTATATCGGGATTGAGACAATAACTCTGAAAGATATTACAGTGACCTTTATTAAGACACACGAGATAAACCAAGTGTGAACAGCCTCTGTCTTCTTCAAAAATGAAGATAAAAAACAAACGACTGACCTCATCAAAATATGAAACCTTCTTAAGTTTTGTTAATGAGTTTATATTGTGGATTGAAAAAAGAGATTTATTTGTACTAATATATGCTTTTTATCTGAAGATTTGGATATGGATTGATCTATTTTAAAATAGCTTTATATGTTGAAGGAGTTCGTACCATGTTTAAATTTCACTACTGGCCTTTAGAACTACCCACTATGTACTAAGTGTCAACCTGCAACCCCAAAACACATTATTGACTGTATTGTCTCATCCATTGATGTACTCTATTCTTCCCCGACAGACACTATCAAAAGTCTCAAGCTTTACAAGCTTGACACCCTAATATGATTGAGTGGAGATAAGAAAGAAGAAGAGAATTGCTACCCCAGGAAGAAAGGCAAATAACAAGACGATATTTATTGGATAAATGCATTATTCAAGGAATTACTAGTGATTAAAAACTTCAAGAAATTTGGAATTATGGATCCTGAAAAATCACTACCCAGTAGAACCCCCTCCTGCAACAATAAAAGCACTTATATATTTCTGGACATTGAGTCAAACAGAATAGATGACATGTACAGGTACAGCTTGCCATGTAGCTTCAACACGATGTCACATTTCATAGACAGTAGTGACTGGAGTGTGGTGATGAGCCATTGACCAGATGTTTTCTATTGGTGACAGATCAGGAGAACGTGCTGGCAGCAGCCGAACATGTTCTGTATGTAAGAAGGTCCGTACAATACCGGCTATATGCAGTGGCGTATTATCGTGAAACGTAGCGTTTCCCAGACCTCGAATAAACAGTACCACAGCCACGGGGGGGACTTAGCACATTAGAAATGTAACGCGGACTGTTAATATTGCCGGGAATGAGATGACCAAGACGTGTATCCAATAGACACTTCAGTGGAAAATCAGACAAATGATACTCATCTTCAGATTGACACATATAGGTCTATGGAGGGCACTTGTCATAATTTAGTCAATTGTACCTAGACTTACTAAACAAATTAATGATTTATTTAGCTTGAGATTTTTGGTTGCATTTATAGACCCCATTTTTTAAATAAACCTTCACAGGAAAAATCCTGCAGGAGTTAAATCAGGGAAATGCGCTGGCCAATTTAACTTTGAAGTGCGTGTCAGCACAGGTGGAAGAGAAATATTTTTTTAAATTTATGATTTTTTTAAATTTTCGAATGAGTAAGAGTTTTTCATTCTTGAATCTCAGAAAATTGCTTGGTATCGTCAGCCAACCATCCTGTATTGTGTCTGTATAAATCAATGTCTGTATTTATGTTTAGTTTATAAGTGATTCCAAGGTGAAATATACACTCATCGACAAAAGTTAAGGAAGTAGAAAGTCTTTGATTGTTTTTTTTTTAAGGGAGACGGAGTCAATTTTGTTCATACTTGATCATCTCGTGTGTCTTCAATAAAGGTCACTGTAATATCTTTCAGAGTTATTGTCTGAATCCCGATTTATATGTTAAAAGGTTCAACTTCTTTAAGTTTTGTCCATGAGTGTATATTGGTTATCTCGTGTGTCTTCAATAAAGGTCACTGTAATATCCTTCAGAGTTATTGTCTGAATCCCGATTTATATGTTAAAAGATTCAACTTCCTTAAGTTTTGTCCATGAGTGGTTCTGTGACTTTGGCTTTCATAGAATGTGGAAATACAACGAGGCCGAGAAGTCGCTGCGCTGGGAGAAATGATGCCAAAAGTGTTTTATTAAGACGTCTTACTTAGATTCGTACAGCAGTCAAAGAAATTGGTATTAATAAGTAAATAGGTAATGAACACAGTCTTGTACTGAACTATCGAACTGGGAGCACAAGTATCGGTCAGTTAATCAGAGGTTTGTACATCTTTGACTTGTTAGAGAATTGTTTTGTCTCCTGAAGCCGGGAACAGTGGAGAATTCTATCTTCCTTCATATCTCTTATTTTAAGTTTTTTTTCTAAATTCGATAAATTGCTAAGTCCATCACATACACAGTATTCATTCTGAAATAAAGATCTCTCAGCGCCTATACCAGCCCCATTGAAAATGTATTTCAGGAATTTGAAGGAAGATCTCCGTATATTACAATATCAAATCCCGCTACGATCAAAGAAAAAAAAAGATGCTTCAATAGCCCCCGATTCTTTCAAAAGTCCAATTCCATCAGTGATTGCAAAGTAACCAAACAGGGACTCTTGTAAGTCGAACGGCTTTCCACAGGTGTAGACATGTGATGCACTTGTAGTAAAAGCAGTTGCTAACTTCCCGCCAAATGTTCCTTTTCTGTTCCAAGTAAGAAGTAGTTTCAGGTTTGAACTTGTTCTTTTTATGGTTTCTTATTCAGCAATAAAACATTGGAATCCTTTATGGAGACCATATCTACCCTGGTCCAACATAACGTGGAGGAAGTCAATATGCTCAGTAGATCAAGTTATTTAACTAAGTTTATCAAGAATTGAGATTTTTATGTTTTAATTCGATCAAAGTGATTTCCAGTTGAAAGTTTTGAGGTTAGATGAATTCCCTGAAAGGTGTAGGTCCTATTATACTTCTTGTATTCTAACTTGTCATCCCCCAGTTGTGTATTTGGTTGAGCGTCAAAACACTTGAACCGACAGACAGAGAGAGGCTAGACTCTGTAGTTCAGTTTCTGACAGGATTCTCAGTCACATTTAGACAACCAAGATCTAGGGCGATGTTTGATGCGACAATTAGACCTGAGGCTAGACTTTATATTTCAGTTTCTGACAGGATTCTCAGTCACATTTAGACAACCAAGATCTAGGGCGATGTTTGATGCGACAATTAGACCTGAGGCTAGACTTTATAGTTCAGTTTCTGACAGGATTCTCGGTCACATTTAGACAAACAAGATCTAGGGCGATGTTTGATGCGACAATTAGGCCTGAGGCTAGACTTTATAGTTCAGTTTCTGACAGGATTCTCGGTCACATTTAGACAACCAAGATCTAGGGCGATGTTTGATGCGACAATTAGACCTGAGGCTAGACTTTATAGTTCAGTTTCTGACAGGATTCTCGGTCACATTTAGACAACCAAGATCTAGGGCGATGTTTGATGCGACAATTAGACCTGAGGCTAGACTTTATAGTTCAGTTTCTGACAGGATTCTCGGTCACATTTAGACAAACAAGATCTAGGGCGATGTTTGATGCGACAATTAGGCCTGAGGCTAGACTTTATAGTTCAGTTTCTGACAGGATTCTCGGTCACATTTAGACAACCAAGATCTAGGGCGATGTTTGATGCGACAATTAGACCTGAGGCTAGACTTTATAGTTCAGTTTCTGACAGGATTCTCAGTCACATTTAGACAACCAAGATCTAGGGCGATGTTTGATGCGACAATTAGACCTGAGGCTAGACTTTATAGTTCAGGTTTCTGACAGGATTCTCGGTCACATTTAGACAAACAAGATCTAGGGGCGATGTTTGATGCGACAATTAGACCTGAGGCTAGACTTTATAGTTCAGTTTCTGACAGGATTCTCAGTCACATTTAGACAACCAAGATCTAGGGCGATGTTTGATGCGACAATTAGACCTGAGGCTAGACTTTATAGTTCAGTTTCTGACAGGATTCTCGGTCACATTTAGACAAACAAGATCTAGGGCGATGTTTGATGCGACAATTAGACCTGAGGCTAGACTTTATAGTTCAGTTTCTGACAGGATTCTCGGTCACATTTAGACAAACAAGATCTAGGGCGATGTTTGATGCGACAATTAGACCTGAGGCTAGACTTTATAGTTCAGTTTCTGACAGGATTCTCAGTCACATTTAGACAACCAAGATCTAGGGCGATGTTTGATGCGACAATTAGACCTGAGGCTAGACTTTATAGTTCAGTTTCTGACAGGATTCTCGGTCACATTTAGAACAAACAAGATCTAGGGCGATGTTTGATGCGACAATTAGACCTGAGGCTAGACTTTATAGTTCAGTTTCTGACAGGATTCTCAGTCACATTTAGACAACCAAGATCTAGGGCGATGTTTGATGCGACAATTAGACCTGAGGCTAGACTTTATAGTTCAGTATCTGACAGGATTCTCGGTCACATTTAGACAAACAAGATCTAGGGCGATGTTTGATGCGACAATTAGACCTGAGGCTAGACTTTATAGTTCAGTTTCTGACAGGATCTCGGTCACATTTAGACAAACAAGATCTAGGGCGATGTTTGATGCGACAATTAGACCTGAGGCTAGACTTTATAGTTCAGTTTCTGACAGGATTCTCGGTCACATTTAGACAAACAAGATCTAGGGCGATGTTTGATGCGACAATTTAGACCTGAGGCTAGACTTTATAGTTCAGTTTCTGACAGGATTCTCGGTCACATTTAGACAACCAAGTTCTAGGGCGATGTTTGATGCGACAATTAGACCTGAGGCTAGACTTT